>QRDG01001734.1:0-287822 GCA_012064385.1 Puccinellia tenuiflora | reverse complement strand
CAATAAGACTACCAATTTCAAGAAGAAGGGGCAAGAAAGACAACTTCAAAAAGGGTGGAAAGCCAGTTGCTCCTGTGAAGAATTCAAAGAGAGGCACTAACTCTGACACTGAGTGCTTCTACTGCAAGGGGTCTGGACACTAGAAGCGTAACTGCCCAAAGTATCTAGCAGATAAGAAGGCCGGCAACGTCAAACAAGGTATATGTGATATACACGTTATTGATGTGTATTTAACAAGTGCTCGTAGTATGCCTGGGTATTTGATACTGGTTCGGTTGCTAACATATGTAACTCGAAACAGGAACTACGGAATAGACGACGCTTGGCGAGGGACGAGGTGACGATGCGCGTTGGAAACGGATCAAAAGTTGAAGTCGTCGCCGTCGGCACACTCCCTCTATGTCTACCTTCGGGATTAGTTTTAACCTCAATAATGTTATTTGGTGCCTGCGTTGAGCATGAACATTATATCTGGATCTTGTTTATCGCGAAACGGTTATTCATTTAAATCAGAGAACTTTGGTGTTTCTATTTATATGGATAATATCTTTTATGGACATGCACCTGATGTGAATGGTTTATTTCTGTTGAATCTCGATAGTAGTGATACACATGTTCATAACATTGATGCTAAACGAAGTAGATTGAATGATGATAATTCCACATATTTGTGGCACTGTCGTTTAGGTCATATTGGTGCAAAGTGTATGAAGAAACCCATTCTGATGGACTTTTGGACTGACTTAATTTCGAATCATTTGATACATGCGAACCATGCCTCATGGGCAAGATGACTCGAACACCATTTTCCGGCATGATGGAGAGAGCAACGGACTTATTGGAAATTATACAAACTAATGTGTGCGGTCCAATGAGTGTTGCAGCGCGCGGTGGATATCGTTATTTCTTGACCTTCACCGATGACTTAAGTAGATATGGGTATATTTACTTAATGAAACACAAGTCTGAAATGTTTGAAAAGTTCAAAGAATTTCAGAGTGAAGTAGAGAATCATCGTAATAAGAAAATAAAATTTCTTCGATCGGATCGTGGAGGAGAATATTTGAGTTACGAGTATAGCATGCATTTAAAGACATGTGGAATTGTTTCACAACTCACGCCACCTGGAACACCACAGCGTAATGGTGTGTCTGAACGTCGTAATCATACCTTATTGGATATGGTGCGATCTATGATGTCTATTACCGATCTGCCACTATCCTTTTGGAGTTATGCATTAGAGACAGCCGCATTCACTTTAAATAGGGCACCATCAAAATCCGTTGAGACGACTCCATATGAGTTATGGTTTGGCAAGAAGCCTAAGTTATCGTTTCTTAAAGTTTGGGGTTGCGAGGCTTATGTGAAAAGACTTCAACCTGATAAACTCGAACCCAAATCAGAAAAATGTGTCTTCATAGGATACCCTAAGAAAACTATTGGGTATACCTTCTACCACAGAACTGAGGGCAAGATTTTTGTTGCCAAGAATGGTTCCTTTCTAGAGAAGGAGTTTCTCTCGAAAGAAGTGAGTGGGAGGAAAGTAGAGCTTGACGAGGTTATTGAACCTGTTCTTGAGATGCCGAGTAGCGCAGAACTGGAAGATGTTCCGGAACTGCCGTCGCCACCTGATGAGGAAGCAAATGATGGAGATCATAATGCTCCGGTCAAGGCTGCTACTGAACCTCGCAGGTCGACAAGGGAACGTACTGCCCCTGATTGGTACAATCCTGTCATGAGTGTCATGTTGTTGGACAACGATGGACCTGCGAGCTATGAGAAAGCGATGATGAGCCCTGACTCCGATAAATGGTTGGGAGCCATGAAATCCGAAATGGAATCCATGTATGAAAACCAAGTATGGACTTTGGTGGACTTACCAAACGACCGAAAGGCCGTTGAGAACAAATGGATATTCAAAAGAAAAACAGACGCTGACGGAAATGTCACCGTGTATAAAGCACGACTTGTCGCAAAGGGTTTCCGACAAATTCAAGGAGTTGACTACGATGAGACCTTCTCACCCGTAGCGATGCTGAAATCTGTTCGGATTATGTTAGCAATTGCTGCATTTCATGATTATGAAATTTGGCAGATGGATGTGAAGACCGCGTTCCTTAATGGTCATATTAAGGAAGAGTTGTACATGGTACAGCCCAAAGGTTTTGTTGATCCTAAGGATGCTAACAAGGTATGCAAACTTCAGAGGTCCATTTATGGACTGAAGCAAGCATCGCGGAGTTGGAATCTCCGGTTTGATGAAGTGATCAAAGGGTTTGGATTTGTCCAAACTTATGGAGAGGCCTGTATTTACAAGAAAGTGAGTGGGAGTTCTATAGCATTTTTAATACTATATGTGGATGACATATTGTTGATTGGAAATGATATAGAACTACTTAACAGTGTGAAGGCTTATTTGAATAAGAGTTTTTCAATGAAAGACCTTGGCGAAGCAGCGTATATTTTAGGCATTAAAATCTATAGAGATAGATCAAGACGCCTAATAGGGCTTTCACAGAGTACATACCTTGACAAGGTTCTGAAAAAGTTCAGAATGGATGATTCGAAGAAGGGGTTCTTACCAATGTTGCAAGGAAAGACTTTGAGTAAGACTCAATGTCCAGTCACGACAGAAGATAGAGAGCAGATGAACAAAGTTCCTATGCTTCGGCCATAGGCTCTATCATGTATGCCATGCTATGTACTAGACCAGACGTGTGCCATGCTGTTAGTCTGACCAGCAGGTACCAAAGTGATCCAGGAGTGGAACACTGGACAGCAGTCAAAAATATCCTTAAGTATCTGAGAAGAACTAAGGAAATGTTTCTCGTATATGGAGGTGACCAAGAGCTTGTCGTAAGGAGTTACGTCGATGCTAGTTGGGATACAGATCCGGATGATTCGAAGTCTCAGTCCGGATACGTGTTTATTCTAAATGGTGGCGCTGTGAGCTGGAGGAGTTCCAAGCAGAGCGTTGTGGCGAAATCTTCAACTGAAGCGGAATATGTGGCAGCCTCTTCGGCAGCATGTGAAGCAGTCTGCATAAAAGAGTTCCTCTCCAAGCTGGGTGTGGTTCCAAGTGCGTCAAGACATTTAGCCCTGTACTTTGATAATACAGGTGCTATTACTCTTGCCAAGGATCCAACTTCACACAAGAATACAAAACATATCAAGCGCCGCTTTCACAATTTGCGTGAGAATGTCCGGGATGGGGACATAGAGATTTGCAAGGTGCATACGGATCTGAATGTGGCAGACCTGTTGACTAAACCTCTTCCACGAGTAAAACATGATCAGCACCGAGAAGCCATGGGTGTTAGATCGCTACATATGTAAACTAGATTATTGACTCTAGTGCAAGTGGGAGACTGTTGGAGATATGCCCAAGAGGCAATAATAAAGATTATTAATATCATATTTCCTGTTCATGATAAAGGTTTATTATCCATGCTATAATTGTATTAATCGGAAACAAATACATGTGTGGAATATAAACAGAAAGGAGTCCCTAGTAAGCCTCTGATAACTAGTTCGTTTGATCAAGTGTTGGTTAGAAGTTTCCTAACCAAAGGATTAATGAATCACTTGATAAACGGAGTTATATCATAGGAGATGATATAATGGACATACCCAATTTAATAGATGTCAAATATAGTTTTCTTAGACCATGAGATTATGTTACTCCCGCCTACTCGAGGAATACTTTGATGACATCAAACATCGCTTCGTAACTGGGTGATTATAAAGGTGGCCTTTAGGTATCTCCGATGGTTGGTTGTTGGGTAACATGAATCAAGACTGGGATTTGTCCGTCCAAGTAGTGGATATATATCTCTGGGCCCTCTCGGTAGCATAGCATCCAAAAGCTTGCAAGCATATGACTAAGTAGGTAGTCACAAGGGATCCTATCCTATGGAAACGAGTAAAGAGAACTTGTCAGAAACGAGATTAATCAGATATGGAGATATCGGTGATTAAATCTCGGACAAGTAAAATATCGTGAGACAAAAGGAATCGTATATGGATTAATTGAATCCCGGACAATGTGGTTCAGCCGATAAAGTACTTCGTTGAATATGTAGGAATTAATATGGGCATCCTGGTCCCGCTATTAATATGACATGTTCTCGAACCCGCAGGGTCACACACTTAACGTTCGATGTAGTTAGGGCTCGAGATAAATGATGGTGTGAAAGAATATTGATTCGGAGTCTCGGATGGGATCCCAGACGTCACGAGGAGTTCCGGAGGAGTCCGGAGAATAAGATTCATATAAGGAAAGTGGTTTCCGGAGGAATTGGAAAAGTCCGGGAATTTTCCGGCAGGGTACCGGAAGATTCTAGAAGGTTCTAGAGGAGTCTAGAAGTGGGGCCCACAGGTGTTTGGGGCCCACATGGACTAAAGGGGTGGTGCAGCAGCCATAAGGGCCAGCCGCACCAAGCCCTATAAGGCCCATGCGGGCTAGGCCTAAGGGAGGGCAAACCCTAGGGGCTGGCTTGGGGGCCAAGCCACCCAGCCGCCGGCCCTAGGGCTGCCTGGGGCGCACCCCTGGCCACCTATAAAAGTTGAGCCAGGGCACGGCAGCCGCCCTACGCCGCGCCCCCTCCCTGCCCTAGCCGCCGCCCCTGTAGCCGCCGCCTCCTCCTCTCCCTCCTCTCCCGCAGACGCTTAGGCGAAGCCCTGTCGGATCTCCACCATATCCACCACCACACCGTCGTCGTGCTGTTGATCTCGCGAGTCTAGTTGCGGGGATCGACTAGCCAACCCCTGCCTCNTTCCGCCTTGTTGCGTAGGAAATGTTTTGTTTTCTATGTTACGAACCCTACAGTGGTATCAGAGCCTAGATCTATTCATAGATGCTGGTGCGATTAGAACACAAGGAGTTGTGGGCATTGATGTTTTTGTTTCTACCTTCCCACGTGCATTTTGTATCTTTACGGTATGGTGGGATTGAAGTGGCCCGGACCAACTTTACTCGTCCACGTACGAGAGACCGGTTCCCACTTGAAGTGCAACTTGTTGGGTTTTATTCCGCCTCTTTGCGTAGAATTTTTTTGTTTTCTATGCTGTGAACCTTACAGTGGTATCAGAGCCTAGATCTATTCGTAAATGTTGGTGCGATTAGGACACAGGTGTTGTGGGTGTTGAGATTTTTGTTGCTACATTCCCACGTGCATTTTGTATCTCGAAAGTATGGTGGGATTGAAGCGTCCCAGACCAACTTTACTCATCCGCGTACGAGAGACCGGTTCCATGATTGACATGCAACTTGTATTGCATAAGTGGCTGGCGGGTGTCTGTTTCTCTTGCTATAGTGAGATGCGATCTTCAACGGAAGGCCTTTCAAAAGGATATAAAATAAGCAACTTTTATATCGCCGTTGTGGCTTTGCGTAGATTAGAACGGTTCTATCTCAGGACCCATAGAAGCCACGTAAAAATTGCATAAACAAAGTAGAGGACGTCTAACTTGTTTTTGTAGGGTTTGTGATATGGTATGGCCAAGATGAGATTTGTGATAATGTATTCAATTATCATGTTTTGTAAATTTCATGACTTGCATGTCGATGAGTACGACAACCGACATGAGCCTTATGGTTGTCTCTTTACTATTGTATGACCTGCGTGTCACTTTAATGCCATGTAATTGCTTTACTTTATCGCTAAGAGTAGCAATAGTCGTAGTTGCAATAGTTTGTAGAGACAATCATGAGATGGCGTCGTCAGGATGGTGGTGATGAAGATCATGCCGGTGCTTTGGAGATGGAGATCAAAGGCACAAGAAAAGGCTATACCATGTCACAAATTAAATTGCATGTGATGTTTATCCTTTTATGCACCTTATTGTTGTGCTTAGATTTGATCGCGATGGTAGCATGATAAGGTGATCTCTCTCATTAATATCAAGACATGTTCTCCCCTAGTATGCACCATTGCAAAAGTTCGTCGTCTTGAAGCACCACGTGATGATCGGGTGTGATAGACTCTACGTTCGCATACAACGGGTGTAAGCCGGATTTACACATGCGGAAATACTACGGTTTACTTGACGAGCCTAGCATGTATAGACAGGGCCTCGGAACACAAGAACCGAAAGGTTAAACACGAGTCATATGGATGATATGATCAACATGGCGATGTTCACCTTTGAAGCAACATCATCTCACGTGATGATCGGTTGTGGTGTAGTGGATTTGGATCGTGTGTCACTAAACAACCTGAGAGATGTTGAGTTTAGTGGGAGTTCGTTTTGTAATTTAGATTAACTCAAACAAAACTGTCATGAACATAGTCTAAACACCTTTTACAAATATGTTGTAGATCAATGGCCCGTCCCACTACCACCATGAATTTTAACGCGTTCCTAGAGAAAGACAAGCTGAAAGACGATGGAAGCAATTTCTCAGATTGGATCATGAATGCGAAGATTATCCTTGCTGCTGCCAAGAAACAGTATGTCCTCGATGCAACGCTAGGTGAGGCTCCAGCAGAGGGCGCGGCTGAAGATGTTAGGAACATCTGGACAGCCCATTCTGAGGACCACGAGATAGTTAAGTGCGGTCTGTTATATGGCTTATGACCAAAGCTTCAAAAGCGTTTTGAGCACCATGGCGCTTATCAGATAATTGTTGATCTTAAAGCAATGTTTCAGACTCAAGCCAAGGTGGAGAGGTATGAAGCCTCCTCCAAGTTCTTTAGCTATTGATGGAAGAGAACAGCTCCGTCAGTGAACACATGCTCAAAATGTCTGGGTACGGTGATCGTCTGGCGCAGCTGGGTGTCCATATTCCCAATGAGTTGGGGATTGACCGTATTCTCCAGTCACTTCCACCAAGATACAAAAGCTTCGTGATGAACTATAACATGCAATGGAGAAAACTCTTCCTGAGCTCTTCGCAATGTTAAAGACAGCGGAGGTGGAAATCAAGAAGGAGCATCAAGTGTTGATGGTCAATAAGGCCACCTGTTTCAAGAAGAAGGGCAAGAGAGACAACTTCAAGAAGGGAGGCAAGTCAGCTGCTGCGCCTACAAAGAAGTCAAAGAAAGGCCCTAAGTCTAATACTGAGTGCTTCTACTGCAAGGGGTCTCAACACTGGAAGCACATGTGGGGACCCCGGACTAGCCGTCCGAAATACCCTTGTGCCTACATCAGCGATCCCATGATCAGTGTGTCGCTGAGCACAATCAAACTGGTAATCAAGGAACATCCATAAATACCGAAGGAATTTACTTACTTCATTGAAGTCATACTCTTCAATAGGTACTTGTAGCGGAAATCACCAAACAACATGGAGCCCAAGTCATTCACCTTAACCCTACAGGCAACTGAGTGGGAAGCGCCCTAGTTCGCATTGACATCATTTCCGTCCTCTTCTTTAAGCTGTTCTTCTTTAAAATCTGGCTAACACATTTGATTGTACTCGAAAACTACCCCCGAATGAGCATGCACTACACTTTTTATAGTTTGAGTAAAACCTTGTTTGCTTTGAAAACTCTATCCTTATTGAAAAGAGAAGGATAGACTTTTGTTTAATAAAACTTTGTCTGAAAACTCTACAACTTTCGTTAAAAACAAATAAGGAGAATTTTATAACTTTTCATAACCCTTGTATATTTTTTTTTCGAAAACATCCATAGCCTTTATTGAAAAAGAAAAGAAGGCTTTTAGATCTTTTTCCCATAAAACTGTCTTTGTAAGGAGTTTCTTTTTAAAACGTTTTTCCCAAAAATATATGTTTGTTGAAAAAGGTAAGAAGTCCGTTTTTAAAAACGTTTTTCCCGGAAAATCACCATTTTGTTTATTTCTCCAAAACTCCTCTTTTTTCGACCATAACCCTTCATGGTCATTCAATCCCAACAACCTCATGCCGGCCCATTGGCATAGTTGCATAAAACATCCTCCAGTTCATTTTCTCTTTCAAATCTCAAATCTTTTCCAAAACTTGCACATGGTCTAGGACAGCCTCCCAACTGTCCATATCCAAGGACTCGGCTATTCGAATAGTTTTACCCTCTGCAGAGGTAGCACGCTTTTCCCACATCCATCCGGTAACTCATCGTGTCTGCCACGTCCCGCCATACAAGGTGTATGCGAAGTTGAGCCACCGACCATAGCCTGTCCTTTGCTCATGCTAGTATAGGACCCTACCGCTACGAATTCACCATTCCCTCGACATCTAGTACAGGATCCCCCATCGAGGAACCTAAGTGTGAGGACTCGTAGTTCTGCCCGGCGAGCGAACCCTTCAATCCCCCGTCCATCAGACACCGGGACCCAGGTCAGGGGGTAGGTCGCCATGACCATCCCCTCATGGAACGAGGTCATCCTTGTTGTTGAGGCATCCCATACTAGCAGGAGCAAATTATATGACTACGCCCTTTCCCATATGTGGGTCAATGTGGTCGCACAGGTTATTGGCTGGTCGTCATAGTACTAGGACACAATGTGCATTTTTCACAAACATCATCATTCTCCACTTCTCCATTTCCACACCAACATCGTGGCATTCCATAACCACACAAGTATTTTCAAAGGAGTTTTGACTAAACAATATTTTTCCTATCCTATAGTTTGAAAAAGAATTTCCATCTAATACCTCCATATAGGTTGTCAAAATAATATACTTATGTTTTGGAAAAGGGTTTTCAAAAATCATAGCTTTAATGGCAAAAACTACATAAATCCATTATGCTCTTTATAAGTAAAACAGGTGAATCAAAATAGATGTATATAGGTGCAAGCTCAGAGAAGTAGCTTGCCTGTTTTCAGCATAATGTCCCTGGACTTCTCCTCACTGATCAAAGAAATAAACAATGATTCTTCTCCAATAAATCCTTCCCAAGGATCACTCCGGTAGCGTTTATATCTAGCGTCGCAAAAAGGAAAGAACGCAATTCAACATACAGTAGGACACTCCAACAACAAACATCAAGCAACACTAACAAACAACAATCATGAAAGAAGATTATTATTTAACAAACAAGTTTGGCAATCACCAACACTACTCATGTTTAAAAATTATGATTAAAGTTGTGATTAAGCATCTTTATTTGAACAGGAAATACTTCAGACAAAAGTTAAGCCACCTATTATTCTCCGTAATTCTAAATATCTTAACAAGCTAAGGTAGAGATATTACTAGATACTCAAGCTAGTACTCAACTTAAAGACCACCAAGTTTAACAAGCAAGGCAATTATATTAATCACACAAAAATAATCTAATCATCAAAATAAACAAGCAATACATACCATTACTAAACTACTAAATCAAGCATCACAACAACTCTCAAGCATCACACATAGCTACTGCACTCACAAAGCAACACAATTTGATTACAATTTAATTGAATTAACTATTATTTAATTATGTCTTAAATATGGCAGAAACTAGTAGTGCATGTTTAATTGCATAACATATGTTCTGTTGGTCACAAAAATATGAACTAAAATTCTACAGAAAGCTACTGATGTGTAGAAGACAACCCAGTTGGATTTAATTCAATTGGAGTTATTAAACTCCCTATATAATTGTTTTAATCCAGTAAGTTAATATTCTAGTTTTTGCTACAACTCAAGTTAATGTTACTCAAAAATTAAATCCTTTTAGGGGTAACTAACACTGATTAAATGTGATCTAACAAAATTGGTCCTAACTCATTTAGATTAACCATTATTGTTATATAAATGTTTTTAGTCCAGAAATGCTTTCTGACTTTCAATAGATGCCAAATAATTAATAATGCTCAATTAAATCTACCAGAATTAGGGGAGCTAAGTGATCACAACTAAGCTAACAAAATTGGTTTGACATCATTTGGATCATTTGAGTATCAGAAACAAACAAGCTTAGATTTTATACCTCCTGTGGCATTTTTAATACTACTCTTTATTTACTAATCTAAATGAGACGAAACCACTTTGGTGAGTTAAAGATTTTCATAAGCTTTCCAGAACATTTGAGTTTGATTTATTTGGATTCCTATTTCTCGAGTTATTGATTTTTAAAGTGGAGTCTAGTACTGCTTTTCGGTGTTTTAAGAATTAAACAGAAAAAAGGTGAGGCGTCGTTGGATCGAGATCCAACGGACGCGATATGCCGCAGCGACGGCAACCACCATCGGGCGGTGCCGCCGCGCCTGGGACGGCGAGGTGGAGCAGGGAATCACCTAGGTGGCTCGGGAGGCGACGGAGTCGACGGCGACGTGGTGCGGAGGCTCGGGGAAGATGACGGGCTGACTCGCGCGTGCTGGGGGGGGGTCTCGGTCGATGGCTGCAGTTCCGTGCCGAGCTCGGGACGGTCTCCTTGCCGGTGAGCTCCTCGGGTGGATCCTGAGCACGGGAAAAGAGGCGAGGGTGAGCGGCGGGGATGATGGGGAGCACGATGCGGTGCAGAGAGGGAAGAGAGGGAGAGAGACACGGCGTGGCCGTGTTCGTCTCCTATCTCGGGCACGGCCGAGCTCGGAGAAGAACCAGGGCAGCAGCAGCTCTGCAACAGCGACTCCGCCCTCTTGGTGGTGCACGAGAGGTGGTGGATGAGGGAGGGGAAGTGGTGTGGCTTGGAGAGGGAATGCGAGGCTCGGACGGGGTATTTATGCCTGAGCTCCGGTCCATGGTGGACACGGCACAGGAGCGGTCCGGAGGACGGCCGGTGTCGTGGATATGGGACACGGGTACCCGTAAGGAGTACTAACGAGGCCCATCAGGAGGAAGCCCAGCAAGCCGACTCCAGTCATAATAGGAAAAGGACTCACCTTGCAAACTTGTAATAGATTAGCAGTGTCCTACAAGGACTCGACTTGTATTAGATTAACAGTGTCCTAAAAGGACTCGACATGTAAGCCGGCCTCCTCCACCTTTATAAGGAGGGGCAAGGCGCACCAAGAGGGGGGGAGGAGACAGATCTAGACAAGAGGAGCCGCCTCATCGGCGACTTCCACCATGAGAGGAATAAGACCTAGCCACAAAAAGCACGTAGGGATATTACCGGATGATGTTTCCCGGGTCCCGAAGCTGTATAAATCCTTTCTCCTGTGTCGTTCATCTACTAACCCACATCGACGATGCCCGCGCGTACATAGTCCCGTATCTTCACCGTTGATCTAAACCATCGACATTGGCGCCCACCGTGGGGCTAAGTGCGCGTGGATTCAAAATTCGATGGGTCCAATCTTCATCAACGACGACGACGAGTTCATAACCGCATCGGTCAAGCGGTTCGGACGCATCAAGTTCTTCATCCACACGGCGGGCGCGGGGGCTCGACATCATCACTACCCTCGGGTGCGTTTGATTTAACATACACATCAAGATCAATCAGCTATGGCGACGTCGTCAACATCAAAGTCGCGGAGGCTCAACATCACCATCGCCTTCGCAAGTATTGATCATATCTACTGGATCGAGCTGTTCGAGTCGCCTCAAGCCGAGTTCATCATAGTGGAAGTTCCGTCGCCAGCCGAGTTCATTGTTTACGCTGGCTCGTGCGGCTTGTATCGATATATTTTGCCAAGAAAGAAAAAACAAATCGTTGATCGCGTGGAGTAAACGCGGACAGCCAAAGAAGGGCAAGTATCGGACGGATCGAGTACTAGAGAGCCAGCTCAGCCAAATTAATGCGTACAGCAGTTCAAAAAACCAAAAGGAGCCGCCAGCAGCTAGTATGGAATACTACTTGGACTCGTACAAGGATTAAGGAAGAAGGAAAAAAGCAAATTGACTTGCTAGCTTGCTACGCATTGCATCAAGACCTCACGTGCAAATTAAGGAAGGAAAGAAAAGAGGAGCAAGTCGGATGTGCTAGCTGGTCCAAGGGAATGAGTCAATGGATAAATACGTTACGTGGAAGCTGAATCCAAGTCGGAAGGGAATAAAAAGAAAAGGAAAGAAAAAACAGAGGTTGCTGTCCCGTTACGTGAAGCTAGCTACACTGCACACGGATTAAGAAAAATAAATTAAAAGAAGGGAAAAGGTGATTCGTGAGTCGGCAACCGGGTCAACAAAACTCGGACGACTCCGACTACACCAACTTCAACAAGTCGACCTGCGATCCGGCGACTCACAAGCATCATCGGTTACAGAAAATAACCAGCTAAGTCACTTTTTTATTTAAATTTCATATTTTATTCATTCAGTTAAATTATATAAAGTCAGCCCTTTTAAGTTAATTCCGGGTTAATTCCGAGAGCTATATATCTGGTTTATAAAGAAATTGCAGAGATAATCCAGAAGATTACAAAGTAAGTTTTAGATAATGCAAGGGGGCTAATATAAGTTGAGTACCATTATTATCTCAGAAAATTCTAGGTGGCATATCAAATCGATTCTTGGAGGCTTAATGTAGCCAAATCTCAAAGTTGGGTTTTTTAAACCCGCCATGGATTTCTAAAAAGTCGAGCTCTCAAATAGCTCGCACCAAATTTATTTAAAGTCGAGCTATTGCTTGCACCGGATTTTTCAAAGTCGAGCTATCTATTGCTTGCACCGGATTTTTCAAAGTCGAGCTATCTATTGCTTGCATCGGATTTTTTCAAAGTCGAGTTATATATTGCTCGCAATGGATTTCTTTAAAAGTCAAGTTCTTTATAACTTGCATCAGGTTTATTGAAAAGATTTAGTTACACCCACAAAGGGATTTCTAAAAAATATCAATGTCTCTATACTCTAGTTTATATATCACCAATAAGCCGAGAGAGCTCCGCAATACCAACGAGCCCAGAGAGCTCCGCAACACCAACGAGCCCAGAGAGCTCCGCAACACCAACGAGCCCAGAGAGCTCCGCAACACCAACGAGCCCAGAGAGCTCAGCAACATTATAACATGATTATTATGATCAAAGGGATAAAGCCGGCTTCTCTACAGTAAGAGTTTTGCCGAGACACCCAGTAAGTGCGCCTTTATTAACTTTGATCATTAGGTCCTTGGGGGCTTGTCTTTCAGGAAAAAGCCAAGTTCTAAACTCATTGACCTGGCTCAGATGCCAACTTATTCTTAGTTTTATCTAGTAAGTCAGATGCAACCTGTACAACAAACTGGCTGCTAATTAGCAAAGACCGGGAGGGCCTACTTATTCATCAGTATAAAACTAAGAAGGGTTATAAGAACCAAATCAGCTCAAGCATCAATCAAGTTCAAAAAGTTTTAAGCTCCGAGTTGCTGCAGGCAAACAACTCAGCACTTGGGGGCTACATGTTATCAGGTTTTCAGTTTAAGTCAAAGGGAATACAGAGTTGGAAGCTCCAAGTTGTCACAGGTTAACAACCCGGCACTCGGGGGCTACATCATGTGAAGTTATGAGTCATCAATACAAGCTCCAAGCCGTCACAAGTTAACAACTCGGCACTTGGGGGCTATACATATACCAGTGTAAACAAGCTCGAGAGAAGAGAAGCAACTCGTCAAAGGACTTGGAGGAAAAATTCCAACTCACTTCAAAACAAGTCGACAGGAGAAGTCGGCATTAACAAGTCGACAGGAGAAGTCGGCATTAACAAGTCGACAGGAGAAGTCGGCATTGACAAGTCGACAGGAGAAGTCGGCATTGCCAAGTCGGCAGGAAAAGCCGGCACTGACAAGTCGGCAGGAGAAGCCGGCATCGACGACTCGGCAAGCAAAGCCGGCATCGACGACTCGGCAACATCTACATCGACAACTCAGGAAAATCTACAATGACAACCCGGCAACATCTACATCGACAACCCGGCAAAGTCTACATCGACAACTCGGCAAATGCTGAAGCCGGGTTCCGCGACATCGTCGACATCTACAACTCGGCAAAGCACTACATCAACAAGCCGGCAAAGAACCCGGCACGGACTCTGTGTCCCATTTCTTCAACAAATCAAGACCTTCCGCATGACTATACAAGTGACCCGAAAGCTCGGGGGCTACTGTCATGGATATGGGACACGGGTACCCGTAAGGAGTACTAACGAGGCCCATCAGGAGGAAGCCCAGCAAGCCAACTCCAGTCATAATAGGAAAAGGACTCACCTTGCCAACTTGTAATAGATTAGCAGTGTCCTACAAGGACTCGACTTGTATTAGATTAACAGTGTCCTAAAAGGACTCGACATGTAAGCTGGCCTCCTCCACCTTTATAAGGAGGGGCAAGGCACACCAAGAGGGCGGGGGGGAGGAGACAGATTTAGACAAGAGGAGCCGCCTCATCGGCGACTTCCACCATGAGAGGAATAAGACCTAGCCACAAACAGCACGTAGGGATATTACCGGATGATGTTTCCCGGGTCCCCAAGCTGTATAAATCCTTTCTCCGGTGTCGTTCATCTACTAACCCACATCGACGATGCCCGCGCGTACATAGTCCCGTATCTTCACCGTTGATCTAAACCATCGACAGCCGGGCTCGCCATAGGGGCGGTGGAGGTGTGGCCATGGTGTTGGGACAACAGGGAGCAAGAGGGGGTGCGTGGAATCGAGCTGAGCGAGCTCGACGTGGGAGACGGCCGTGTGTGTGCTTGGGCAGCGCACGGCGTGCTCTGGTGCGACGCAAACGCGACGGGGACGGGTTCTTGCGGGGCTGGTGTAGCTGCGAGAGGGAGCAAGGAAGCAAGGGAGAGAGGGGGGCACGGGCCAGGCTACCACGGCGTTGCCACCTCTACTGCACAGGCCGACAATGGCGCAGCCGCACGGGCTCCTGTCCCCTGGCGCTCTCCTCCTTGTCCCCGACCTCCTTTCTTCGATTTCTCGAGCGCAGTGAGGTGAGGGAGATGCGGGAGAGAGATTGGGGGCAGCAATTCGACGAATAAACCTCGAATTAGCTCGATTTGATCTCGGATTGGATTGATTTGGGGAAGAACATGGTGGCTGCCCACCAAGTGTTCGACGAACTGTGTGAACCATTTTTAAATTTGAATTTTTTTGGAAATTTATTTTCATAATTTGCTTCGCAGATGTTTATATGGATTTGTGGTGCTGTGGTGGAATTTATTTTATAAGTGTAGCACCACGCATTTGATGATTTAAAAAGATAAAGAAACATTTGGAATTTAAATTTGGATTTTTTTGAAAATAATATTTGGAGAGGGAAAAGTTGTAGAAATAAATTGAGAGTGATCAAATTGTCACCCCACTGAACTTTGTAAGAGGGAAATAGAGAGTTAGGTAGATAGAATAATTTATCAGGATCACTTATCTAACTCATGATCTTAACTTCAAATCATTGACTGATTTCAGGAGTTTTGTTTTTATTTAAATCACATTCCAAAGTTGTTGTCAAGTGTGTTTTATTTCAGTATTAAGACAACAGGGGAATTACCCTCACAAGCAACAAACACAACAATACCAACATCACAATCAAGACCACACAATTCAAACCACAAGAATAAATCACACCACCATTTCCATAATTAACAGTACTATCTTGTAAAAATGACCACACTCAATTATGACAAGATGATGTTTAAAGGATATCCCAACTCACCACTTAATAGTTTTCAAAAAGGTTTGATAAAGAAAAATATGTGGGGTAATATATTTCCCACTAGTGTTATTTTCAAATGGAGTGGAAATCAAAGTTTATAAAATGGGAGTTGCATATACATGCAAAATATCATGGTTGGCAATAGATAGGAGATAACATATAGATCTCCATATTTTTGGGAACACATAATTTTGGAAATAATTTTACTTTCTCAACTAAAGGGTATTTTATTTGTTGCTGAAATCAAACATCATTGAAATAGACTTTGGCCAAAATAAGATTGGAAAAGATATATGGAATATACTCTTGTCATAACATGAGCACCAAGTTTAATATATTTTACTTGCGTTGGGTTCTTGGATTAATATTTACTAGTCAAACAAGCATAAACATCAAGTCACACAAGTCCAAACAGGACAATATAAAGGAAAACACAATCAGTAGTGAAGTAATTTCAAAAAGTTTTTGTTGGTTCTGAATTTTGGGTCTTGTTAATTCTTATTATAAATTTGGGATGTTACAAATCCTTCCCCCCTTAAAATAAATCTCATCCCAAGATTTGCCCGGGGTACAGGGGAGTACGAGGGCACGGGTTTTGCGCTGGCTATACTTCCAAGGTCATTGCTTCTTCAGTGAGGTCACCAGGTGAGGTCTTGACAAATTGATGTTGCGAGGTCGTTCCTTGTCGATAATTTTCTCTAATGGGTTCAGATCCTGGATGATAGGGTTGACTTGACGATCGATGATGATGGATAGTCTTGGTTGGCTGTTTCCAGTTTCTACGAGGCTAAGGCGCAAGGAACTAATTATTACCACATTCTTGTATACCCATTGCAGGTCTTCCCCCCCTTAAAAAGGGGTTTTTTAATCGGTCTTGCTGAAGTTTGCAGCTGGAGTTGACTTGGAGGCATTGTTCTTCTTGACGATCTTCGTCTCGGTTGTCACTCCTTGGTGCTTGGGGTCGGTGCAGATATCACTTCGTACTATTTTCTCCTTACGAGGGTCGCAGATGGGGACGCGTGGTTTTCAGGATGCGTCGAGTCTGCATACTCAACTCTCTCCGGTTTCTAATTAGAAAAAGGATGTTATAAACATCTAAGTTCGTCTGGACTTGCTTGGTGGTTGATGTTGTCCACAGCAGGTGCTTACGTCGTTTGATTCTTCTGGGTATTCCATTGGTTATTTGTCTTCATGCCTGTCCTTCTTCAGCTGAGTAAAAAGGAGGAACTTCATTGCTGACTTCCTTGGTTCTTGAGCTTCATGAAGCGTTGGTAAGAATCTTAAGAAGTGCAGTCTAGATTATCGAGCTTCCAGAGGAATCTAAAAGTCAGTACAAGGACCCTAAAGGTAAGTTGTTTGGTCTGCTGTTCGATGAGGGTACAAGGGTTGCGTTCTCATTTAGCCTTAATAAGTTAGAGAAAGAGCTTCATGTTAGCAGTCGATGTTCGTGCTTTCTTGAATCCTCCTTCGGTGTGATTGATCGAGGCCAGTTGAACAGGATGATTGCTCGATAGGTAGCGTCGATGGTGCTTGCTTCCTGGTTCAATTCTGCGCAGATGTTCTTCAGTGTTGATCGACTTTAGCCTTGATGATGGCGATCTTCTCACTACCAACTATATGTGATTCTTTCTATATCACCTCTCTTTTTGTCAAAACTTGTGGTTAGATAAGGCCAGTTAGTACCGTCACAAACTGGGGTTAGATGTTAATCTAGAATTTGGTAAGTGGGTTCAAAAAGTCACGGCTTAATGGACCTTAGAAAAAAGTTAGTGAAGAATCTTCACACCAGTTGTTTTCCAAACAGGTACCTTTGTCTTTCTTGTTTCGACTAGTTGAGCCGTGTTGAACTAAGATTTTTGTTCGGCAGGTGACGTCGATGGCGTCCTTTTTCCTGGGGTAACTTCATGTTGACAATCTTTAAAGTTGGTTTCCTCCGGGTTGGTTGGTGGCGATCTCCCTTGGATGAGTCTTGTGCTTGAGGCTTCATATAATCTTCAGAAAATCAGCGGCAGGCTCGGGTTCTCATCCATCTTTCCCAAGTTTGCGGTGATAGGTAGGAGTTAGTCGAGGTTTTTCTTTGGTTTTATTTCACGGGACAAATTTGGGTGGGTCAAACCTAGCAAGGTTAGCGCAAGGGATTAAGGTGTCACTAACTGCTCGTCAAGCAGGTAGGTACGTGATCCTCTTTGAAACCCATCATTACCGTCGGTCTCTGAGCTCGAATCTTCATAGCAACTCTTATGCACTCCTTGAGTTCCTCTAGTTACCAATTCTAAATGAGTCTCCTTATGTCCTCGTTTCATGTCAAGGGTTGCGTCGTGGGGTTGTCACGGCAAGTCCTTCCTCCAGGAAGGTGAGTTCTGGGGCCATCGATGCATGAAGTACGTAGGAGAGGTTAATCTCGCCAAAGGACACAGATTTACCCAGGTTCGGCCCCTCTTGATTAGAGGTAAAGACCTACTTTCTGCTTCTCTTTATTGCTCTAGATCTGATATCGATTACAGGGTTCCGGCTCCTCTCTAGGGAGTCGGCGACTAGGTATCTCTCTCAAGGCTTAGCCCTCAATCTGAGGTCCAGGACCCTGCTTATAAAGGTCGACGGGTCCCTGGACTTACAACCTACACCGAGTCACACTATAATACGGAGTCATACTCTACGTCTTGGTCTTCCAAGTTAGGGCTCCAGGTTGTACTTGGACTCCTTGCTGACGAGTCCCTTGTCCATCATGGGCCTTGGTCGGCTTGTCTCCATCCCAGCCCATGCGACTTGATACGTGACTCGGCTTTGGCCTTCTTGGTCTTGGCGGGTCTACTTTCTGGGTCTATGGGCCTACCTATAAAGTATCCCCCCATCAGTAGCCCCCGAATTTATCTTGGGCGCAGCTTTAGCGGCTTCTTCTGACTCCTTAGGTCGACTCCCTGGCTCGGCTTCTTCAATCTGAGTCACCAATTCAGGAGTCGCCTGCTGCTAGCTCCAAGATGAATTCCTGCATAAAAACATAATACACATATAAAATGAGTCCATCCTCATCCCTTGTTCAAGCCACCACTCTTGCCTTTGCACTAGCAGGCCGAGTTTGTTATGACTCTTGTGAACAAGGACTAAATAACTCGACTCTCACTGTCACAGGACTCGCCATTCTGGGACAAGCCGGCTTCTTCCACTTCTGTGACTTTAGTCTTTCTATTATCATTTCCTATCTGGCTTTTAGCCACTGAATCGTTATCCACAGTTTACTGTGGACCACCTCTGTAACTCTCTAGGGTTTTTACCCCTTTATAAATTGCGAAGGGTTAGGTCTCAAAAACCCTCACTTCCCCTTCAGCTCAAATCTTCACTCTCTCTTTGCGCTCATCTCTTCCCGCACTCAGCACACACCGCCCGCTCGCCATGGCACCCAAGCGCGCAAAAGCTGCTCCCAAGGCCAAGGCTTCCTCATCGAGCAGGACAGTGGACATCGCCGCCGCGGCCGCCGCCGCCGCCAAATCTTCATCGAAGCGATCGATTTCCGCCGATTGGGGTGGATCCACGATTACCTCCGAGCAATTGAAGACGCACCGGTCGACTGGCCTTATTCCGTCCAATGTGAAGGCTCGGGCCCCAGGGGATGAGGTAGTGCCCGCCCCCGCGAAGGACGAGGTCGTGGTTTTCACGGAGCATCTGTTCCGCGGGTTCACTCCCCCCGGTAACCTCTTCTTCCGCCAACTCCTTGAGCTTTATCAGCTACGGATTCACGACTTGGCTCCCAATTCTATCCTCACTCTGTCCAACTTCGTCACTCTGTGTGAGGATTACCTCCAGATCAAGCCCGATCTTAACCTCTGGCTCGAACTTTTCTATTGCAACCCCCAGCCCGAAACTTCTAGGGGTCCTCTCCTTCAATGCGGCGCCGTCGCTCTTCAACGATGCCTTCATTCCGTCTTTCCCAAGCCTGTCTTTCCTAATCGCATCAAAGATTGGCAGAAAACTTTCTTCTATTGCAAGGATACCTCCCCTGCAGGTGAACCTAAACTCCCTCTATTCACTGAGGACCGCCTCCAGGCGACTCCCCTTATGAAGGCTAGATGCTCAGAGGTCGCCCGGCCAAGAGTCGAGTCTTTGATCACTCGGATTCGGACCCTCCTATCCCACAATCTGGAAAACATGGACCTAGTCCGCTGCTGGACAACTTGGAGGATTCAGCCCCTGAGTCCTAGGACTCGGCTTATCTGCTCATATACTCGCTACGCGGGTGATGACCTCCGGGTGACAGAACAGCTGTCCGATGGTCCTGAGCTCGGTCGGCTCATCAAAAAGCTGACTGGGCAGCTTGTGAAGGACCAGGCACACTTTGGGCTCCAGCCTTTCTGCTCCACCAACCCAACTCCCGATGTAAGCTTTAAACTTTACCTCATTTCTAACTTGCGCTTGCTTGTATCGCTTACTAACTCAATTTCTCTGACTCTGTTACAGCTCACCGACTCCTTCTGGAAGCCGGCCTCTGGAGCTGGCACTGAGAATAAAACTGAGGCGGGGGCTGAGGCTGAAGAAGAGGCCCCTGTCACAGAGCCAACCACTGTGGCAGAGGACGCTGAAGATGATGATGATGCAGGCGAGGAGTCCTCTCAGGAGGCCCCGACTGCAAATGATGGTGAGGATGACAATGAAGATGAAGAGTCCTCTCCAGAGGCTCCCATTGTGGAGGATACTGATGAAGACGAGTCCTCTCCAGAGGCTCCTGTCACTAAACAAGCTCGCACCACCTCTGGGACTGATGCTGCTCAGCCATCTTTGTCTGAAGAGTCCTCAGCCAAAAGCCACTCTTCTTCCTCCCCAGCTTCTAACAACAATGGGTCTCGAGAGGCTATTCCCAAGGTACCACTTTCACGAGCCCTTGGGTCCACTCGCTCACCTGCTAAGCCTGAAGAACGTGTGCAGAGTGTTGTTGCTGCTAGGAAGAGAAAACTGCGCTCCGACGGGCCTGCAGAGGCTCCTGAGCCTCTGCCTGTTTCGCACCAACGGAAGTCGGCTTCTCCTCCCAGCAAGGACGACTCCTACCACTCCGGCATGTCTATGCCTTCTTCAGACTCTCAGGCCTCCTTGGACCTGGAAACCAATGTTGGGTAAGACTCCTCTGTTTACTCTACTTGCATTCAAATAACTTCTGCTTTTTCCCTTTTCACCAGATTTGTTGCTGACTTCTGTCTTTGTATCTTTCAGGGCTCGGCCTTGTGTCAAGGTAACCAAGCTCCTAGGCATGGCTGATGTCACATCTGGTCGTGGACCTGTCCTTCCTTCGGCTTCTCAAACAACAAGCATGAGGACAGGTCCCTCCACTGCTGCATCTGCTGGTGCAACCACAACTGCCATTATTCCCGAGTCCCCTTCAAGGACTCGGGAGGTGACTCCACTGATAGTTCAGCCCTCCTCTGGGACTGAGACTCCTGACGCCGGGTCTCTCAAGCTTGGTGGCTTGAACAAGGGATGAGGATGGACTCATTTTATATGTGTATTATGTTTTTATGCAGGAATTCATCTTGGAGCTAGCAGCAGGCGACTCCTGAATTGGTGACTCAGATTGAAGAAGTCGAGCCAGGGAGTCGACCTAAGGAGTCAGAAGAAGCCGCTAAAGCTGCGCCCAAGATAAATTCGGGGGCTACTGATGGGGGGATACTTTATAGGTAGGCCCATGGACCCGAAAAGTAGACCCGCCAAGACCAAGAAGGCCAAAGCCGAGTCACGTATCAAGTCGCATGGGCTGGGCTGAAGACAAGCCGACCAAGGCCCATGATGGAGAAGGGACTCGTCAGCAAGGAGTCCAAGTACAACCCGGAGTCCTAACTTGGAAGACCAAGATGTAGAGTAGGACTCCGTATTCTAGTGTGACTCGGTGTAGGTTGTAAGTCCAGGGACCCGTCGACCTTTATAAGCGGGGTCCTGGACCTCAGATAGGGAGGTCTAAGCCTTGAGAGAGATACCTAGTCGCCGACTCCCCAGAGAGGAGCCGGAACCCTGTAATCGATATCAGATCTAGAGCAATAAAGAGAAGCAGGAAGTAGGTCTTTACCTCTAATCAAGAGGGGCCGAACCTGGGTAAATCTGTGTCCTTTGGCAAGATTAACCTCTCCTATGTACTTCGTGCATCGATGGCCCCAGAACTCACCTTCCTGGAGGAAGGACTTGCCGTGACAACCCCACGACAGTTGGCGCCCACCGTGGGTAACTTGTTCGAGGGAGTCATCCCTGGCGTTCCATGATCATGGCGAAAGAAGTAATCTGGCGGAAGGAGTCATCCTGACGGAAGGAGTCCTTTCCGAAAAAGGAGTCACTGCGGTGGAAGAAGTCATCCTGACGGAAGGAGTCCTCGCAGTGGAAGGAGTCCTCGCCGTGTGAGGAGTTATCATAGCTGGATCGTCGATGACGGTTGCTTCTCTTTGGTTGGTGAAGATCTGGCTGATGATGAAGTTCTTCTATCCCTCGCTGAGCTTCTTCCGTGATCTCAACTCCTTTCGTCACAGGCCCCACGATGGGCGCCAATGTCGATGGTTTAGATCAACGGTGAAGATACGGGACTATGTACGCGCGGGCATCGTCGATGTGGGTTAGAAGAACTTCGTCATCAGCCAGAACTTCGTCATTATCAAGTGGAGCATATTGACAGACGCAAAAACGAGGCCGCAGACGCGTTATCACGACTCGGCTCTCGTCGAGAGAAAGTACCACCAAATGTATTTGTGGATGAACTTCACCACCCATCAGTCAAGTTGCCCTCAGAGGAGGAGTTAGCCTCCCCAGATCCAGAATCGGCACTGGTGGCAGCAGTACGAGCAACGCCAGCATGGACAGAGCCCTACCTTGCATATCTCCTTAGGGGTGAACTCCCACAGGATGAAATCAAACAGAGACAGCTAATCAGACGATGCAAGTCATACACAATCATTGATGGCGAGTTGTACAGAAGGAGTGTCACTGGAGTCTACCAGAGGTGTGTGTCTCCAGAAGAGGGCAGGCAAATATTGCAAGAGATTCATGCAAGTGATTGTGGTCATCATGCATCCACTAGATCCTTGGTGTCAAAAGCTTTCAGGCATGGGTTCATTTGGTTAACAGCACATCTGGACGCAGAAAAGATAGTACGAGTCTATGATGGATGCCAAAGGTATGCAAGGCAAGACCACGTGCCAGCCCAAGAGCTCAGAACTATTCCTATCACTTGGCCGTTTGCAGTTTGGGGGCTTGATATGGTGGGTCCTTTCTCAAAGTCGTCCTGCCAGAAGACCCATCTGCTAGTAGCAGTTGACAAGTTCACTAAGTGGGTGGAAGTCGAACCCGTCAGCAGAGTCGATGGAGCATCAGCAGTGAGATTTTTCAAGAAAATAGCAACACGCTTCGGATATCCTCACAGCATCATTACAGACAATGGTACCAACTTATCAGTTGGAGAGATGGCCAAGTTCTGCGGTGACAACAACATCAGACTAGCCTCAGTGGCACACCCACAGTCCAATGGACAAGCAGAGAGGGCAAATCAGGAGTTGTTGAAGGGAATTAAGCCTCGGCTCCGAGTCCCTTTGCTAAGAGCCGCTGGGTGTTGGGTTGAGGAGCTGCCAGCAGTACTCTGGAGTATAAGGACGACTCCTAACAGATCCACGAGCTTCACACCTTTCTTCATGGTGTATGGAGCAGAGGCCGTTCTGCCAAGTGACTTGTTGCATGACTCGCCACGAGTCGCTAATTACGTCGAGACAGAGAATGAACTCGCTCGCCAGGACTCGGTCGATGCACTCGAGGAAGCAAGGGAGTTAGCCCTTGAGAGATTAGCAGTTTATCAGCAAGACTTGCGGCGATATCATGCACGTAGAATCAAAACTCGGACTTTCCAGGAAGGCGACTTAGTGCTTCGACTTGTCCAGAACAGGGAAGGGATGCACAAGTTATCTCCACCATGGGAAGGACCGTTCGCCATAAGCAAAAACTTGCACAATGGGTCGTACTATCTAATGGATGTACGAGAGCCGGCAAGTGAAAGTAAAGGAGCTGACACAGCTCACACGCTAGATCCCTATGCAGAGGCAAAGAGGCCATGGAATATAGCTCAATTACGTCCTTATTTTACTTAAGTTGTAATAGTTTTATGAGTTGAAAGGCAAAGAGCCCAGTGAGCCATGCCTAGATGTAATCAAATTATTATGATCAAAGGAAATAAAGCCGGCTTCTGTGAACATGAGTCCTTTAGTCGAGTCACCCAGTGAGTGCGATTTATTCTTTAACTTTGATCATCAGGTTCTTGGGGGCTTGCTTTTCAGTGAAAAAAAGTTAAGCTTAGACTCTTGAACCTGGCACAGTAGCCAAACTTTACCTAATTTTCTCACTGGTAAGTTAGATGCATCCTGCACAATATGACTAATATACAGGCATGACTCGTCTCCGGCTCTTATGAATCCTAAAGGACATGAGGTGTGAGGAGTTTGTCAGCACAAGCTGTAAGAGGAGTCATGCAGGGCCTACTTATTCATCAGTGGATAATTAGACGGGTTATAAGAACCACAGAATGACTTGCATAGATAGTACATATTAATCTCATAGCTTAACAAGCAAGTCGTCATAAGCCGATTGGCACAATTTCAGAACAAGTAGTTCAAAAGACCTAACAAGGTTTAAGCACCAGCAGTGCATCATTTTTTACAAAGTTTAAATACTAATAGCACAGCATTACATAGTGATCAAAAGTCATTCAAGGGATGGTCTTCCAGAGGAGTCAACTTCTCAGACGGAACCGGGGAGTCCTTCTTCACAGGAGACTTGTCCTTTGTTTGAGCAGTAGAGGCAGGAGCCGGCTTTACAGGAGGCTTTGTGGCAACTCTCTTCGTTTGAAAACCAGTGCCTCTGGGACTCTTCATATGCTTAGCCAACTCTTCTTTCTTATGGGAATCACCAGGGATGGCTCTTGAAGGAGTGGGCACAGCAGGAGTCTCCAATGTGGGCTCGGCACCAGGAACAGGAGCCGCTGGCGACGAGGAACTCGGCCCAGTAGAAGAGGAAGGGACACCAGCTGGGTCCTATGAGGGGCGGCCAAAGTTTACGATCTCAGGAGTCTCTGGAGCAACTCTTTTGTTCTCCAAGTCATAGTGATGAACCCATACCTCAGGGTCCATCTTGTTAGCAATCTCATAAGCATATGGCCGCACCAGCTTCTCCAAAGCCTTGAAGTCGTCTTGGGTGAAGGGTTTGCCATCCTCATGTTGCTCGGGCTTCCCCATAGTAAGCATTGCTGGCTCCAAAACAGTGGGGTAATAGCTATGGGATAGAGCAAGGATTCTGATGGATGCTCTCCTCAAAGAAGATTGCTTCCATAGCCGCATATAACCTGGTGCCCTCGATAACTCGTCCACCAGACGTTCAGGCTCTTTGGGGCACTTGCCCTTAGGGTTCAAATATTTCACCACTGCACGGGCTCCCTCTTGTAGCCCATGACAGTGGTCAAGCATCTCATGCAATTGCTTGCTAGTGGGCAGTTTGAGTTTTGGGGAGTCAGCCCCTACAGAAAAGGAATCAATGATTGTCAGTCTAAAAGCAGTTCAGAAAGGTGCAGAAAGGAAGTAAGCAAAAGTTACAAACTTACCAAATATATGTTGGCACATGGCCACAATGCCTTTGCGGCAGGTGTCAAAGACAGCCTTCAGGTCATTGTGTGCCTTTTGGGCAACCCTCTTCGCATCTGCCGACTCTTTCCTCACTTGCTCCAGTTGAGCAGACAAGACCTTCAGATCCTTCTCAAGTTGAAGCGAGCGTTCTTTTCCAACTATAGCAGAACTGGCACTAGCAGCTGCCTGGTCCTCAAGCTCCTTCATATCTCTCTTCATCTTGGAGATAATGCACTGCAATCACAAGTTAAATTTTTGCAAGTCAGCTTTACTAGTCAAGCAGAGAACTCATGAGCTCCAAGTCGTTACAAGTTAACAACTTGGCGCTTGGGGACTACTCAGGAGTCAGTTTTTCTCTTACAACCAGCAGGCATGGGTCCTAGTCAACAAGTAATCAGCTCCAAGTCGTCACAAGTTAACAACTTGGCGCTTGGGGGCTACTCACGTGTCAGTTTTTCTCTTACAACCAGCAGGCATGGGTCCTAGTCAACAAATCATCAGCTCCAAGTTGTCACAAGTCAACAACTCGGTGCTTGGGGGCTACTCGCAGATCAGAATTTTTTCTTCAAGTTAAGTATCAATAATTTACATGGATTAGTAGCTCCAAGTCGTCGCAGGCTGACAACTCGGTGCTTGGGGGCTACTCGTCGAAAAGTTTTTTGGTTCAAGAACCCGACAAATAACAAATCAGCAGCCCAGAGTCCTAGTAGAGCTAAGGACTCAGTGCTTGGGGGCTACAGTGTGCGAATTTTTCCTACACAGCAGTGGAGTTCAATTTCAAAGCAAAGCACCTATCCTAGTCACAAGTCACCGCAAACAGGTGCTTGGGGGCTACTGGAATAGGAGGATGCTAGAAAGCATAAAGGGTAGAAGTCAAAAGGCTTACGCTATGAATCATGTGAAGAGATCTAAGAGCCGCTTGCTCATCATCCTTTAGCCTGGCAGATTGATCGTTCAAGTCGACTGCTTCAGCATAGGCTTCAGAGAAGGACATGTTATCAGCTACCCGAAGTCGGCTATAGTCAGTAGATGACTTGGTCTTGATGTTTGGTGGAGCTGTAGGAGTCGCCTTCGAAGGAGCCGGCTGATCTTGAGGCGCGGCGTCAGGAGTCTCAGTCCCAGAGGAGGGCTGAACTATCATTGGAGTCACCTCCCGAGTCCTTGAAGGGGACTCGGGAATAATGGGAGTTGTGGTTGCACCAGCAGATGCAGCAGTGGAGGGACATGTCCTCGTGCTTGTTGTTTGAGAAGCCGAAGGAGGGACAGGTCCACGACCAGATGTGACATCAGCCATGCCTGGGAGCTTGGTTACCTTGACACAAGGCCGAGCCCTGAAACATACAAAGACAGAAGTCAGTAATAAATCTAGTGAAAAGGGAAAAAGCAGAAGTTATTTGAATGCAAGTAGAGTAAACAGAGGAGTCTTACCCAACATTGGTTTCCAGGTCCAAGGAGGCCTGAGAGTCTGAAGAAGGCATAGACATGCCGGAGTGGTAGGAGTCATCCTTGCTGGGAGGAGAAGCCGACTTCCTTTGGTGCGAAACAGGCAGAGGTTCAGGAGTCTCTGTAGGCCCGTCGGAACGCAGTTTCCTCTTCCTAGCAGCAACAACACTCTGCACACGTTCTTTAGGCTTAGCAGGTGAGCGAGTGGACCCAAGGACTCGTGAAAGTGGTACCTTGGGAACAGCCTCTCGAGACCCATTGTTGTTAGAAGCTGGGGAGGAAGAAGAGTGGCTTTTGGCTGAGGACTCTTCAGACAAAGATGGCTGAGCAGCAGCAGTCCCAGAGGTGGTGCGAGCTGGTTTAGTGACAGGAGCCTCTGGAGAGGACTCGTCTTCATCAGTATCCTCCACAATGGGAGCCTCTGGAGAGGACTCCTCATCTTCATTGTCATCCTCACCATCATTTGCAGTCGGGGCCTCCTGAGAGGACTCCTCGCCTGCATCATCATCGTCTTCAGCATCCTCTGCCACAGTAGTTGGCTCTGTGACAGGGGCCTCTTCTTCAGCCTCAGCCCCGGCCTCAGTTTTATTCTCAGTGCCAGCTCCAGAGGCTGGCTTCCAGAAGGAGTCGGTGAGCTGTAACAGAGTCAGAGAAACTGAGTTAGTAAGCGATACAAGCAAGAGCAAGTTAGAAACGAGGTAAAGTTTAAAGCTTACATCGGGAGCTGGGTTGGTGGAGCAGAAGGGTTGGAGCCCAAAGTGTGCCTGGTCCTTCACAGGCTGTCCAGTCAGCTTTTTGATGAGCCGACCGAGCTCAGGACCATCGGACAGCTGCTCTGTCACCCCGAGGTCATCACCCGCGCAACGAGTATATGAGCAGATAAGCCGAGTCTTAGGACTCAGGGGCTGAATCCTCCAAGTTGTCCAGCAGCGGAATAGGTCCATGTTTTCCAGATTGTGGGATAGGAGGGCCCGAATCCGAGTGATCAAAGACTCGACTCTTGGCCGGGCGGCCTCTGAGCATCTAGCCTTCATAAGGGGAGTCGCCTGGAGCCGGTCCTCAGTGAATAGAGGGAGTTTAGGTTCACCTGTAGGGGAGGTATCCTTGCAATAGAAGAAAGTTTTCTGTCAATCTTTGATGCGATTAGGAAAGACAGGCTTGGGAAAGACAGAATGAAGGCGTCGTTGAAGAGCGACGGCGCCGCATTGAAGGAGAGGGCCCCCAGAAGTTTCGGGTTGGCGGTTGGAATAGAAAAGTTCGAGCCAGAGGTTAAGATCGGGCTTGATTTGGAGGTAATCCTCACACAAGGTGATGAAATGGGACAGAGTGAGGATAGAATTAGGAGCCAAGTCGTGGATCCGTAGCTGATAAAGGTCAAGGAGTTGGCGGAAGAAGAGGTTACCGGGGGGCGTAAACCCGCGGAACAGATGCTCTGTGAAAACCACGACCTCGTCCTTCGCGGGAGCGGGCACCACCTCATCCCCTGGGGCCCGAGCCTTCACATTGGACGGAATAAGGCCAGTCGACCGGTGCGTCTTCAATTGCTCGGAGGTAATCGTGGATCCACCCCAATCGGCGGAAATCGATTGCTTCGAGGAAGATTTGGCGGCGGCGGCGGCCGCGGCGGCGATGTCCACTGTCCTGCTCGATGAGGAAGCCTTGGCCTTGGGAGCAGCCTTTGCGTGCCTGGGTGCCATGGCGAGCGGGCGGTGTGTGCTGAGCGCGGGAAGAGATGAGCGCAAAGAGAAAGGGGAGATTTGAGCTGAAGGGGCAAGTGAGGGTTTTTGAGACCAAACCCTTCGCAATTTATAAAGGGGTAAAAACCCTAGAGAGTTACAGAGGTGGTCCACAGTAAATTGTGGATAACGATTCAGTGGCTAAAAGCCAGATAGGAAATGATAATAGAAAAAACTAAAGTCACAGATGTGGAAGAAGCCGGCTTGTCTCAGAATGGCGAGTCTTGTGACAGTGAGAGCCGAGTTATTTAGTCCTTGTTCACAAAAGTCATAACAAACTCGGCCTGCTAGTGCAAAGGCAAGAGTGGTGGCTTGAACAAGGGATGAGGATGGACTCATTTTATATGTGTATTATGTTTTTATGCAGGAATTCATCTTGGAGCTAGTAGCAGGTGACTCCTGAATTGGTGACTCAGATTGAAGAAGTCGAGCCAGGGAGTCGACCTAAGGAGTCAGAAGAAGCCGCTAAAGCTGCGCCCAAGATAAATTCGGGGGCTACTGATGGGGGGATACTTTATAGGTAGGCCCATGGACCCGGAAAGTAGACCCACCAAGACCAAGAAGGCCAAAGCCGAGTCACGTATCAAGTCGCATGGGCTGGGCTGAAGACAAGCCGACCAAGGCCCATGATGGAGAAGGGACTCGTCAGCAAGGAGTCCAATTACAACCCGGAGTCCTAACTTGGAAGACCAAGACGTAGAGTAGGACTCCGTATTCTAGTGTGACTCGGTGTAGGTTGTAAGTCCAGGGACCCGTCGACCTTTATAAGCGGGGTCCTGGACCTCAGATAGGGAGGTCTAAGCCTTGAGAGAGATACCTAGTCACCGACTCCCCAGAGAGGAGCCGGAACCCTGTAATCGATATCAGATCTAGAGCAATAAAGAGAAGCAGGAAGTAGGTCTTTACCTCTAATCAAGAGGGGCCGAACCTGGGTAAATCTGTGTCCTTTGGCGAGATTAACCTCTCCTACGTACTTCGTGCATCGATGGCCCCAGAACTCACCTTCCTGGAGGAAGGACTTGCCGTGACAACCCCATGACAGTTGGCGCCCACCGTGGGCATATTGGAGCATATTGATAGACGCAAAAACGAGGCCGCAGACGCCAGGAGAACGACACGGGAAGAAATAGAAAAAAAGGAACCGCGTACAGCAAGGCGGCCAGCCAAAGAGTAAAAAAAAAAGAACCGATTACCTGTACTACTCAGACAACCCAATCAGAGGAAGGAAGAGAGCGGTCAAGTGGCTAGCTTGATCTTGCATGGTCATCACGTGTAAGGAAGAAAAAAGAGTTCCGCGAACTCAGTCAACATGCGAGCCGACGACTGGACCAGAGGACTTGGATGACTTCGGTTACGCCAACTTCGACGAACTCGACCGGCGATCCGCGGGCGAATCACAGCGTCATCAACACATCAGAAACGAATGTCCATCTCCTGAGCCAGGATACCTATGTTTGGACCGCGCATCTGGCAGCTTGTCCTCTTTGGCAACCATGACTCAGAAGAATTAATAGCCCCGAGATTAACTCAAAAGCGGCGGATTTATTTAATTGACTGGAAAATAAAATATATGAAATTTAAATATAAAAATGACTTAGCTTGTTTGTTCTGATGTGTTGATGACGCTGTGATTCGCCCGCGGATAGCCGGTCGAGTTCGTCGAAGTTGGCGTAACCGGAGTCATCCGAGTCCTCTGGTCCGGTCGTCGGCTCGCATGTTGACTGAGTTCGCGGAACTCTTTTTTCTTCCTTACACTTGATGACCATGCAAGATCAAGCTAGCCACTTGACCGCTCTCTTCCTTCCTCTGATTGGGTTGTCCGAGTAGTACAGGTAATCGGTTCTTTTTTTTTTTACTCTTTGGCTGGCCGCCTTGCTGTACGCGGTTCCTTTTTTCTGTTTCTTTACGTAGTGGTCCACTTGATGACTCCTTGGGAGCTGTATGCTGGCCGGCTCCTTCCGTGTCCGCTCCGAACAAGACTGACGAAACCAACAACTTTGAATCCGAGTCGTAGTTGTAATCTAGGACGCGAAAAAATGACATAGACGCGGAGTCGGCCGGCACGCTAAAGACCGGCGCAGAAGCAGGAGTCCCTTGATGATTGATCCGGTGAATTTGATCAGCTGCATACGAGGGCAATGTTGACGTCGAGCCCCCGCGGCCGCCGTGTGGATGAAGATCTTGATGCGTCCGAGTCACTTGACCGATGCGGTGATGAACTCGCCGTCGTCGTTGACGAAGATTGGACCCATCGAGTTGTGAATCCACGCGCACTTAGCCCCACGGTGGGTGCGCCAATGTCGATGGATTAGATCAACGGTGAAGTTAGAGGACTATGTATGCGCAGGCATCGTCGATCTGGGTTAGTAGACGAACGACACGGGAGACAAGATTTATACAGCTTCGGGACCCGGGAAACATCATCCGGTAATATCCCTACGTGCTGTTTGTGGCTAGGTCTTATTCCTCTCATGGTGGAAGTCGCCGATGAGGCGGCTCCTCTTGTCTAGATCTGTCTAGCCTCTCCTCTTGGTGCGCCTTGCCCCTCCTTATAAAGGTGGAGGAGGCCGGCTTACATGTCGAGTCCTTTTAGAACATTGCTAATCTAATACAAGTCGAGTCCTTGTAGGACACTGCTAATCTATTATAAGTTGGCAAGGTGAGTCCTTGTCCTAATCTGATTGTGGAGTCGGCCTGCTGGGCCACCCCGGATGGGCCACGTTAATCCTCCTTGCGGGTACCCGTGTCCCATATCCCCGACAGGTTGTGGCCCTAGAAGATTAGTTGGTACTATCATGGACTTGAGTCAGATGTTAACCTAAAGTTAGATACGACAAGTTGGTGTGGTATTCTTGTAATTTCACAAGTTAATTTTGTGAGGTGGGGCTCGTGTCTTCACGAGGTTGGCATGCAATTGCAGTTTCCTTCAAGATCTTGACGCACTTGCTCCAGATGGTGCATGAAGTCCATTGTCTGACTTGCCGGTTAGGTTACAAAAATCTCCGGCTATTTGGCTAAGGATCGGGGTCTTTTGTATATTGCGGAACTATCAGATCTTAACGGGAGATGGTTTAGATGAGAGGGAAAATATTTTAGAAAGATTTTCCTTGGCGGGTTTACATCCGCAACAAGGTATAACTATGGCGAAGAGGTCAAAATTGGTTTTTTTTGTTAGGTGGCAAAAGGAAACTAAACTTTTCTTTTTTATAAAACTCCTTTTCCCATCTCACAAACAACACACAAGCAGAGTACACACAAGCAAGGTGCACACAAGGTACGTCTAGTACCAACGGGCGCCTAATACTCATGGTAGTAGGGGTAACCAAAGTTCCTATCATAAGTTTTCCTATGGTTCGTTACCAAACATGGTTGGTGAAAGAACAAGCTATGCCCGAGATGTCGCCTAGAAGGGGGTGAATAGGCGATAAAAACTTTTTCTATTTAGGGGCTTTATAATTGCGGAATAAAACTATGTGTTTAAATTAACAAGCCAACAACCTAAAATTCTAGGTGTCCTAAAGTGCACCAACAACTTATGCTAAACAAGGCAAGCAACAAGGTGATAGCTAGATATAAACTTCAAGCACGAAGTCTATCACAATGTAAAGTGCATAAGTAAAAGCTCGGGTATAGAAATAACCGAGTCACGCGGAGACGAGGATTTATTCCCGAGTTCCTCCTTGTTAAGGGAGTACGTCTCATTGGAGGGGTGTGAGCTCGCCACAAAAGGCCTACTCAAGATGCCACAAAGGCCTCACCCTATTCTCCGATGAACCGCACCCAAAGGTTTGGTTCACCTTCCACTATCGGAATCCTTCGGGGGAGGATTCCGGAGCCCTTACAACTTTTGGGGCACACACCCACAACTCAATTGGGGGCTCCCAAAACTTGCCGAAGCTTCACAAGTCGAAGTCTTCACGGCACCACCGTCTAGGGTCCAATGACCCAAGAGTAACAAGCTCCCAACCGTCAATCCCACGAATCACCGTGGGGAGCACAACCCGATGCAACAAATACAAAAGGGGAAGATCACACCAAGTGGTCAAATCCTTCACCCCAAAACCAACCAAAGCAACTAATGCTATGGAGGGATTTAGGAGAAAGAACGGAGGAGAAACACCAAGAACTCCAAAATCTAGATCCAACGAGATTCCCTCACTTAGAGGAGATTTTGTTTGGTGGAGTAGTGGATCTAGATCTCCTCTCTTGTTTCCCTAAATTTGGGCAAGAATCATCGGAGGGATTAGGAGGAATTGAGCTCTCAAGTTTTTGCAACAATGGAGGAGAGAGGGGGGAAAAACTAGTTGAAACAATGGGGAAGAAGCCCCTTTTATATGGGGCCTCAAAATGTGGCCGTTGGGGGCTGAAAATGCTCCCAGCCCTGATAGTCCGGCCTGGGGCCGGCTAGGAGCCAGAAGCGGCCGGCCTGGGCCCAGCCTGAGCCCGGCCTGGTCTGGCCAAACTGCAGAAAAACATCCAACACGAAAACGAACTAAACTTTTTCATCGGAACTCCGTTTTCGATGTTCGTAGGCTCGTTGGAATCGCAACAAAAGGCTCTACACGAATATGCAGAGAAACATCATAGTCTAAGAATATATTATACAAATAAATGGGGAAAGGTAAAAGCTCCCATTTGCAAATCGGAAATGCAATAACTTTCACCCACGAACTCCGTTTTCGATAATCTTGGACTCGTTGGAATCGTCACAACGAGCACAACAAGATTATGCAGAGAAACATCATAGTCCAAGAAAATGTTATAAAAACAAATGGGGAAAGTTTAAACCTCTATTTTAAAAACCGGAAATGCCGAATCTTTTGCAAATGAAGTCCGAATGAAATAAAACCAATTTTGTTGGAAATAGGACGACAAATGCTACCTTTGAAAATGGCAAACAAGCAATGGAGATTTTGCAAAGAAATGGAAGAGATAAATCTCCCGCACGGATGAACCGGCAAAATCTCCAATACCGAAACCGCAATAGAATACGCATATGAAAACCGTTTTCGGTGAACTTGGCTTTGTCATGACAAGCACGACAAGCACCAAGACCACACCACGATAAGAGACAAAAAGAACCAATAAAGTTGATTGCATGGATGCAAAGGTTTGTGCTCTCTACGACGATACGATCACGATATTCGGTCGAGAACCCCTCTTGATATTACGGTTACCTATCCTATAATCCGGTCTCTCACTAAACAACATGAGACCGGTAAAATAGAAAACCCTATCAAGATCATACCTTTGCCTTGCGCATTAATCCACTTGAGGTCGATGAAGACGATCTTCATCTCCTCAAGACGCACCACCTTCCTCGATTGCGCTTCGGTGAAGATTCACTTGATGCTCCCCCATACACCAAGATGGGAGACGCTCTCTTCGGCATATCTTCACTTGGCCTTGAGTGATGATCAACCCGCACAAAGCCTTGATCAACACAAACTTTTCTTCTTCCCTTAACCTTGACTCCAACAAATGGAGAATAAGCAAACAAATGGACAACTACAAATAGAGCTCAATGCAAATATAGTCCATAGAGATTGTCATTAATTACCAAAACCATGCCGGGGGCTGACCATGCACTTTCGGATCTCCCCCATTTTGGTAATTTATGACAATCCCTTATTAAGAGGGTTTATAATGAATAAAGCAACCTTGCAGACAAAACAAGCAAGGATGCAAGCGCATTAAGGCAAATGCAACAAAAGCATAAAACCCAAATTCCCTTAAACCCTCTAAACTTCTGCCCCATTGGCATCGATTGCCGAAATGGAAGAAAAATTTAGAGAGCCAATATAATATGAGTTTCTCTAAAAAGGTGATGACAATCCCTTTTAACGAACACTTAGAGGAAATCAAACTATATTGAGGATCCAAAGATTGCAAAAAGATGAATCATTTTTAAAAAATCTCCACAAAGGAGATAGGCAATCAAACGATCCAAAGCGAGAGTTCTAATAAAAAAAAACGGAGAAGCTCCCCAATGTTCATGCACAATGGAAAGTGCACAAAAATGGCATCCGCGCTCCCCCAAAATCATCGAGAACACTCAAAAAGTGCAAGAGTGCATAATGCAAAAGCAAATCATAGCACTCGCACCAAAGATTGTGGTTGAGCCCATAAGAAGATACCAATTTTCAAAATTCATCATAAGATAGGCCCAACCGAGATAAAAGATCTTTTAGAGAATATGTTCACAAGCTTAGGGATACCAATTGGAAACTAAAACCAATGAAAATGCCAAAAACTAGTGAGAGCATTTAGTCAAATGAAAACAACATCCTTGCCATGGTAAGCATGAAGTAAAGATCCTCAACAAATACATGAGTGTGCAAAATACCAATAACAATAAGACAAGCACTCATGAGACAAATTTGGAGCCACCAAAGAATTATCGAAGAAACACAAGGTGGCTCAAAAGAAATAGGATACCAACTAACAGGTGACTCCTCATCATGTATAGGTTTCTAATTGGACAAACCATTGAAGATATGCATCCGCAAAGAAACAATAAATACGAAATGGTTCGGGAAAAGAAGAACAAGGTATCCAAAAGGAAGTCTAAATACAAATGAGATTATTGCATAAAAGCATAGCACAATAGCTCAAATTATCTCATTGTATATGAATGAACTTCAAATATATCANGTGGCTCCAAATTGTCTCATGGTGCTTGTCTTATGTTTATTGGTATCTTTACACACTCATGTATTTGTTGAGATCGTTTATCCGCTTACCTTGGTGAGCATGTTGAATTTATTGGCTAATGATCTCACTAGCTTTTGGCATTTTCAATTGGTTTTAGTTTCCAATTGGTATCCCCAAGCTTGTGAAATTTTTCTCTAAAAGATCCTTTTATCTCGGTTGGGCCTATCTTATGTTGATTTTTGAAAATTGGTATCTCCTTATGGCTCACCACATCTTTGGTGCAAGTGTTATGATTTGCTTTTGCATTTTGCACTATTGCACTTGTGCGTGTTCTAGATGTTTTGGGGGAGCGAGGATGCCATTTTTGTGCACTCCTCAATAGTGCATGAACATTGGGGAGCTTCTCCGTTTTATTTAGAACTCTCGCTTTGGATCTTTCGGTTGCTTTTCTCCTTGTGGAGATGTTTAAAATGATTTCACTTTTTGCAATCTTTTGATCCTCAATATAATTTGATTTCCTCTATTTTTTTCCGTTAAAAGGGATTGTCATCACCTTTATGGAGGAACTCATATTATATTGGCTCTCTAAATTTTTCTTCCCATTTCGGCAATCGATGCCAATGGGGGAGAAGTTTAGAGGGTTTAAGGGAATTTGGTTTATGCTTTTGTTGCATTTGCCTTTAATGCGCTTTGCATTCTTACTTGTTTGTCATGCCAAGGATGCTCTATTCGTTATATAAACCCTCTTAAAAGGGGATTGTCATCAATTACCAAAATGGGGGAGATTGAAAGTGCATGGTTGATCCCATGCATGGTTTTGGTAATTAATGACAATCTCTATGGACTAATGTTTGCATTGAGCTATATTTGTAGGTATTGTCCATTGCATTGCTTGATCTCAATATGTTGGAATCAAGTGCTAAGGGAAGAAAAAGGAGAAAAGTTTTATGGGTTGATCAAGGCTTTGTGCGGGTTGATCATCACTCAAGGCCAAGTGAAGATATGCCGAAGAGAGCGTCTCCCATCTTGGTGTATGGGGAGCATCAAGTGAATCTTCACTGAAGCGCAATCGAAGAAAGGTGGTGCGTCTTGAGGAATTGAAGATCGTCTTCATCAACCTCAAGTGGTTTAAGCGCAAGCAAAGGTATGATCTTGATAGGTTTTCTATTTTACCGGTCTCATATTGTTTAGTGAGAGACCGGATTATAGGATAGATAACCGTACTATCAAGAGAGGCTCTCGACCGAATATCGTGATCGTATCGTCGTAGAGAGCACAAACCTTTGCATCCATGCTATCATCTTTATTGGTTCTTATTTGTCTCTTATCGTGGTGTGGTCTTGGTGCTGTCGTGCTTGTCATGACAAAGCTAAGTTCACCGAAAACGGTTTTGATATGCGTCTTCTTTTGTGGTTTCGGTATTGGAGATTTTGCCGGTTCATCCGTGCCGAAGATTTACCTCTTCCATTTCTTTGCAAAATCTCCATTGCTTGTTTTCCATTTTCAAAGGTTGCTTTTGTTGTCCACTTTCCAACAAATTGGTTTTTCTTCATTCGGACTTCAATTGCAAAAGTTTCAGCATTTCCGGTTTTCAAAAAGAGTTTTTAACTTTTCCCCATTTGGTTTTATAATATTTTCTTGGACTATGATGTTTCTCTGCATAATCATGTTGTGCTCGGTCTGACGATTCCAACGAGTCCAAGATTATCGAAAACGGAGTTGTGAAAGTTATTGCATTTCCGATTTGCAAATGAGAGGTTTACCTTTCCCCATTTATTTTTATAATATATTCTTGTACTATGATGTTTCTCTGCATATTCTTGTAGTGCTTGTTGTGACGATTCCAACGAGTCCAAGATTATCGAAAACGGAGTTCGTGGCGAAGTTATTGCGGTTTTATTCTCGGTGTATTTTCAAAACAGAAATTTAAAAAGAGAAACAAAAAAAAAACCTTGCCTGGCCGGCCTGACGGGGCCCGAGGCCGGCCCAAGCCGGGCGGCTCGGGTGGGCTCCCGGCCTGCTCCCTCCCGCGAGGCCGGCCCATGCCGGGTACGTGGCCGGCAGCTTCGGCGGGTCTCCCGGCCTCCTGTTCTGGCAGGCCGGTTTCAGGCCGGTTGTAGGCCGGGCTGTCTGTTTTTTTCTCTCTTCTTTTTCTGGGCCGGTGGCTGCTGCTGTTGCTGCGCTGATTGGTTGTTCGTTCGCTGCTTGTTTCCCGGCCAGGCCGGGGTGCTGGACGGGTGCAGGCCGGGCTGCCTGCTACCCCCATTTTTCCCTCATTTTCTTGTCCAACGGCTCCATTTGGAGCCCACTATAAAAGGGGCTTCTTCCCCATTTTTTCGGAGATCTCATCCCTTGCTCTCTCTCCTCAATTGCCAATATTTTGAGAGCTCGATTCCCTCTAATCCCTTCGATGATTCTTGCCCAAATTTAGGGAAACAAGAGAGGAGATCTAGATCCATCTTTCCACCAAACAAAATCTCCTCTAAGTGAGGGGATCTCGTGGGATCTAGATTTTGGATTTCTTGGTGTTTCTCCTCCGTTCTTCCTCCTAAATCTCTCCGTAGCATTAGTTGCTTCGGTTGGATTTTGGGGAGAAGAATTTGACCACTTGGTGTGTTCTTGCCCTTTTACATTTGTTGCATCGGGTTGTGCTCCCCACGGTGATTCGTGGGATTGAAGGTTGGGAACTTGTTACTCTTGGGTAATTGGACCCTAGACGGCGGTGGTGCCGTGAAGACTTCGGCTTGTGAAGCTTCAGCATGTTGGGAGCCCCAATTGAGTTGTGGGTGTGTGCCCCAAAAGTTGTAAGGGCTCCGGAATCCGCCCCGAAGGATTCCGATAGTGGAGGTGAACCAAACCTTTGGGTGCGGTTCATCGGAGAATAGGGTGAGGCCTTTGTGGCATCTTGAGTAGGCCTTTTGTGGCGAGCTCACACCCCTCTAACGAGACGTACTCTCTTAACAAGGAGGAAATCGGTAATAAATCTTCGTCTCCGCGTGCCTCGGTTATCTCTATACCCGAGCTTTTACTTATGCAAATTTACATTGTGATAGCCATCGTGCTTGAAGTCTATATATTGCTATCACCTTGTTGCTTGCCTTGTTTAGCATAAGTTGTTGGTGCACTTTAGGAAAACCTAGAATTTTAGATTGTTGGCTTGTTAATTTAAACACCTAGTTTTATTCCGCAATTATCAAGCCACTAAATAGAAAAAGTTTTAATCGCCTATTCACCCCCCCCCTCTAGGCGACATCTCGGGCATAGTTGTTCTTTCAGAGAGGCCATGGCTTTCCGGTTAGGGCCGGAAAGCATAAGAGAGCACCACTCCTTGACGCTGAGACCCGACCATAGATGAGGGTCAATTGCATGGATACCCAACCAATCACGAATGGAGCTCCATAGCCGCGTAGAGTACCGACAGTGCACTAGAAGATGATCGATAGTTTCCGGAGCTCTTTTGCATAGGGGACAAAGGCCACAATTTTGCCACCCTCTTTTTTCCAAGCGGTCGGCCGTCCAAAGGCGGTTTTGGAGCGCAAGCCAAGCGAAAAACTTGATTTTGGAGGTGCCCAATTCTTCCATACTAGCTTGTTCATATCGGATGAGGTAGAGCCAAGGAATTGAGCTTTATATGCGGATGCCGCCGAATAGGCACCATTGGCCGTGAGCGTCCAAACTATGTCATCCTCCGTGTTGGCCTCAAGACGTACGTCCCTAAGGAGGAGCCAAAGGTCGACGAATTCCCGAACATGCTCCATGGTAAACGCCTCATCCATGGTGATTTTCTTGATCCATGCGTTGTCCTTGAGGGCCTGCGCTACGAAGACCTCTGCTATTCAAGAACATGCCATTCATTGGGAAACAATCGGAGAATTTGACACTTTCCGCATTTTTACGTGGCATTTTTTTTGTGAGAGTCTGCTTTAGATTTACGGCCAGATGCTTTCAGGTGATATAATGAGCTAAGCATCGCCTCATCCAAGTCACCCTCCGATGCTTCACCAATGAGATGTAAGAGGAGTTGGACATCAATTGTGTCATGCAACTCCTCCTCATCTGTGTGAAAAATCCGACTTGCACGAGACTTTTGGGGCGACTGTTAACCGGTCAAACTCCAAATGTCTCAATGCCTTAGTCGAAATAGCAATTTTTTTATCATTCTTTCCCAAAGAGAGTCCTACATTGTAGCGGACCTGCACTTAAAAATAGGCAACATCCCTGTGTAGAGTGCAAACCCCTGGATCGATTCATTTGCACACACAGTTTACAATGAAATATCACAACATTGTATCAATTTATTACACGATTGAATCCAGAGTCAAAATAAACCATTACAACTTTGCATAGCTCGAAGCTAGCATGAAACAAAAATAACAGCGGAAGACTAAATATTATTGCATGGAGTCCCAATCTTCATGTAGCCACAGGCGAAACATGTTGGTTGCAGACTCGAAACCCTTAACGAAACCTCACTCTTCGTCAGAACAACCTGATAAAAAGATATTCAACAAGGTGGGTCAGAACCATATAAAATGGAACTGGCAAGTGACACTTTGTGGACTCATATTGGAACAACTCTAGTAACCTATATGCATATTTGGCTTGGTGGAGTTTGAAGGCTATTTTGCATAAAGCCAATTTTTCCCTATCTCTTTTCAAAACAACTTTTCATCTATACGAGACAAGTATGGTATGACAACCATTGTCTCAACTACCCTGGTTCACCCATCAAGTTTTAACTTAGAGAAATTAGAATGATGAGATCCTCCGTTGACGTCCTTGTCCAGCTTGCTCAGAATGTCCGTAACCGGGGACACGGCTAAGTACTTAGTTTGATACTCTGCAGAGGTTGTGCACGTTCACCATAAGACCTCATCAACCCATTCTGACCTTGACCCTTCTTGAAGTGAAAAGGAAAGGAGGAGATGAAGCCGAGACCTTTCCGAAGTGTTTTCCCGACCACTGCCGTCCTGACGCGCTCCACCTACAAACCTCTACCACCACCTGTCAGGCCGGGCCGGTTCCACACTACATACTTAGTCAAGCCAGAGCCCATATGACTTATGGCTGCACGGTAAGCTAACTAAACTTGGAGTAACATCGGTCTCTTTGTCCCTGGGTGGCCATCCACAAGTGCACATACTCGGGTAAAACCATAGACATGGCCCCGAGTAGCCACTCAACTTTAAACCTCCATCCACATACCACATCCACCCAGGAGTTTATTTAACTTAGTAGAATATTACTTTTTCACAAAACAACGTTTAGCATAGCATTTCCATAATTCTACCAAGTTATAATAGGATTCTAGACCAACTAGTATAGGAGCACTATTCTAAACAGTTTTAGCATAGCAATACTAATAAACCTATCGTGCAATTTTCTAAGTAAAAACTACAACATGCATATATCAAATTAATAGGACAAAGATATGCAAGTGTGCCACTTGCCTTGGCAACAAGAGTGACAGGAGCAGCAACCACCAAAGTCTTCGCGACTCTCCAAATAATCTAACAAAATTGCAAACACCCAAATAAACATACAAACAAAATAACAATACAATAAAATATGCAATGTATGAAATGCATTTAAAATCACAAGAAAAATAACACACTAAGTTTTCTGGTTTGTAACAATATGCATGAAGTTAAAATGCATTTAAAACAATTTTTACTTTAACAACAATACAAAACAAATCCCAAAAAGGGCATAAACACTAATTTAAAACTACTGTTAAACAAAATATTTATAGAAAATATGGGAGTGGTCTTACTGGATAGAGGACTTCAAAACTAAACTAACCCAATTGGATTCACTCAAAAAGCTATTTTTAAACTAAAGTTATGCCAAATTTACTCAAATATCACATTTGAAATTTAAATAAATTTAAACTTGTCAAAACAGAAAACTAAAACGCCAGAAAGATTCTACTGGTTCTAAGGATTTCAAATATATAAAAATATTTGAATTTGGCCAAGCCAATAAAAAGTTATGATAAATCTAAGTTACAGGGGTTTTTCTGCAAAACTGCTAAATAACTCTAATTCGGGAAAATCCCAGAAAATCCTCTGCTGACTGGGCGCTGACTGGCTGCTGACGATGCGCTGACTAGACGCTGACGTGGCCTCCTCTGATTCGTCGGTACCGTTTCCGTATAAAAGAATTAAAACAGACCGTCGGATCGAAATCTAACGGCCCAGGATAGATCGACTATAAAGGGGCGGCGTGGCCTCACCGGAACCCTAGTCCACGCGGCGGCCGACGGCGGCGACGCGCGTTCCAGCGCAAAGAGAGGGAGCGGGAAGGGGAAAAGCTCACCACGGCGTGCAGGGGGTCGAGGCGGGCACGGTGGTGAGGTCGTCGGTGTCGGGGTGCTCCGGTGCTCCTTCAATTCCTCGCCGGAGTTGGAGGAGGCAGCGGCCGGGCGAGGTCGATGATGCACGCGTCGTCCTGGGGATCAAAACGAGGGCGCAGTATGTCAAAATGATGAGCGACGAAAGGAGGGAGGGCGCGGGGTTGCCGGTCTTCACCGGAAACGACGAAATCGGCCGGCGGCCGTGGCGGACGGCGGCGGTTGATTGCGGGCAGCCTGGTGGCTCTTGGGTGGAGTGGAGTGGGGCAAACGGAAGAGGAGAGGGAGGGCTATAAGAGGGACATCGTGGAGGGGAGGGGGAGCGGCTTGGTGGCCGGATTGAAGAGGGGGAGGTGAGTGCGGCGGTTTCGGCCATTGAAGGCAACGGGAGGAGGAAGGTCGGATGACGTCAGCATGACGTCATCATTTTTTTTTCTTTTTTGAAAATGCTTAATATCTTTTAAAATATAAGTCCAAAAATTATGAAATAAATTTGTAAAAACTTGTAATTAAAATATTTACCAGAAAACTTATTTGCAAAATATTTTGAAGACTTTTTATTTACAAGATTGCCACTGGCATTAAAATGGCCTTTATTGGCATTTTACTTAAAAGAAAATATAGATAAAATTATTTCTGTTTTTAGGCAAAATAATTAATCACAAATTTTTAAACCAAGATCAAATTATATTTAAATCTTTTTCAAACAATTTGAGAAAATACTTTTTAGGAAACTTATTGCAAATAGAACACTTTGACACTAAGCTTGGCCATCAAATACATCCATAAAAGTCAAAATATTTAAGAGAGCATAATAGGCCCCTTTTATCATTTTCTCAAATAGGGTTTAAAGTGGAAATAGAATTTCCAACTTTTGAAATTTCCAATGCAACAAGCCAAGAAAGAGATGAATGCATGCATGATTTTGGATTTCCAAAACAAAATATAATAATTTTCAAAAAGTTTTTGATTTTTCTGATTTTTCAAAAATTTGAAAATCTTGGGATGTTACATACATTACTCAACTTAGAAGAAATACTTGAATTTGAAAATGCAAGAAATGACTTTGAAGAATTAACATTACCAGCGTTGTCGAGGTATTGAGAAGCCTTACGCCTCATCACCTTCGTCATGGAATCCTCATCCGTGCATGAGGATCCATTCGCGGCCACCGCGTGATGCACACTCCGCCTCAGCGGAGTCAACACCGGGGGAGACGGTGTTGAAGTATAGTCCACCCCTAGCACCGGAGAACACATCGGCACAGCAGAAAAGGTCGGCAAAGACGGTGTCATGAAATGCTGCATGACTGGTTGCTCTCCTTCTGGCCCAGCTGGCTGCCGCTGTAGCTCCGTAGTGACCAGCCACGAGCCAGTAGAAGAAGCAGCAGCGGCCTCGTACTGCGGCGACGCATCCACAGTCTGGACAACGGTCGCCAAAACCACAGCGCCCGGAGCCACAGCGGCCTGGGCTGCTCCGGCCCAGGAAGATTCGGCCCGAGCCGAGGAGGCCAGCGCAGCCCCAGCCTGTGGCGTGGCCCGAGCAGCGGGAAGGTGGGCTGTTCCGGCCGGAACATCCACACGGTAACACTGCAGCGAATCCAAACCAGCACGCTGCAGCGCCTGACCAGCATCAGGTGTAGTGGCTGCCACCATTGTCGGTGGCGAAAGGTCTACCCGCGAAGTCGGCGACACAACCGGAGAAGTAGCTGCACCCGTCAATGGTGACGAGGATCCCCTGAGCTGAGCAGCTATCACCTTCCCTCTTGGAGTTTGAGGGTTAGGATTAATAGGTGTGACCGCATATCCACGAAGGATACTAGCGGGTCTACCAGCCCAAGAGTAGAAGTTCCCGGCACCGTAGTATGCTGCACTTTAGGCATCGGGGTATCTCCATCCGTAGTCTTGGCCGGGCCCAGACCTTCAGCCACATTATGGTTCCCTTCCTCCAGCCCCTTACTATCATCATCTTTCTCTTGACGCCTCCAGATGAAGGGCACAAAATCCGGCTCGGAGACGTAATCAGCCGCCTCCTTCTTGAACCGAAATGCATACCCCTTGAGCATAACGAAGGTATTGGATTTAATAGTGAGAGTGTCGAAAACCGATAGGTCATGCACAGCCACCAAGATTCTGATAATGATACGGCGCTGAAGAGTTAGAAGGTCGACATCCATGGTCTTGCCAATGAGAGTACCCACTACCCAAAGGCCGAGAAAGTGACGAACTATATGAGGAATTGATGTCTACTACACGCTTCTATTCTTGTAGACTTGTTGGGCCTCCAAGCGCAGAGGTTTGTAGGACAGTGGCAAATTTCCCTTAATAACCCAAGGTTTATCGAATCCACGGGATGTAGAGGTCAAAGATACCCCTCTCAAACAACCCTGCAATTAAGATACAAGAAGTCTCTTATGTCCCCAACACACCTAATACAATTGTCAGTTATATAAGTGCACTAGTTCGGCGAAGAGATGGTAAAATGCAAGTGATATGGATGGTAAAAGGTGATTTTGTAATTCTGTAATAAAAATGGCAGCAAGCAAACAAGTCACAAAAGTGACTAAAAACGGTGTATCAATGCTTGGAAACAAGGCCTAGGCTTCATACTTTCACTTGTGACTACTCTCAACATCATTAACATAATTAAACACATGATAGTTCCCACAAAAATACATGCGTGGTAGACGTTACTCGGAGATCATTCTTTTGTGGATCAAATAGGATGAGAATTGCGTAGGGCTACGAAAAGCACACCTTAAAGTTCGTATTCCACATCTATGGACACTTCATGCTGTCACTATCCGCATCCAAAGATAGTATTAACAAACACCACAACATATTTCTTAAATAGTCTCTTTCTTCAATAACACAAGCATCAAGCAGGGACGGAGCTAGAAAAAAAGGGCACTGGTGTCGGGCAACAAATGCCCACTATACAATTATGGAATTTGAAGTGCAATGTAACAAAATTTGTAGGTCATATAAATAATTTCAGGGAACAATAAGAGAATGAAAATTTTGCAACGATCTATGTTTTCATATTCAAAAGTTTGTCACGCCATGTATAGATTAAGCGAAGTCATAATACTACTTATTACACATCCAGAAAAAGTGAAGCGATACTCACAGTTCAGAACTTCCTTTCTCGATCTTTAATCTTCTTAAAGAGATCAATCACATCATCATTCTTGATCATAGAAAATATATCTTTCTCCACATAGCAAATGAGACAATCACTCATAAACTTCTCACCCATTTTATTCCGCAAAACACTCTTGATAATATTCATTGCTGAAAAGCATCTCTCCACTGACGCCGTGGCGACCGACAAAATTAACACCAACTTTAGAAGGTGATAAACCAATGGAAAAGAAAGATGCTTCTTGGTGTCCACCAACAGTTTAGCAAGATCAGCAATGCCATCAAGATCCGCAAATCGTTCATCCGCTCTAACATTGTCAATGTAAATGCGTAGTTCATGATCAAGGTCCATCAGTTTTGATGAATCGAAATCATCAGGATAAAACTCAGCTAGCTTCAATAAGCTCTCCGAGTTGAAGGCAGCAAATAAATTTTTTGGGCTGAAGGACGACATGTGAATAAGCAATGCAAAATTGACTTCATTGAATCTATCATCAAACTCTCGAAGTTGCCAATCAATAACAAAATTAAGACACTCTATTTGGTAATGATGAAGGTTTGTGATGTTGGTTTTTTTTCGTGTATTATGCCGGTCGACATATTCATCATGCATGTTTAGTTTCAGAATGTCATGCTCTTCACAAAATGAATATACCTTCTCCAGAAGTGATTCCCATCCATTATCTCTTAGCTGTTGCAGATCATTCCTTGTTGACTGAACACATGACATGGCATTCAAGATGTCCTGATCCTTCTGTTGTAAAGCCTGAGACAAAGTATTGGCACTCCCTAATATATGTAACATCATATGCAAATAGAACACAAAGTCGAAGGTTCCAAAATAGGATAGAAGGCCACGGTGCTTCACTTTTCTTGGAACTTCTCCTGCCTTCTTTTTCTACATATTTCAGAACATCAATCACTGATGGGAACAACTGAACAAGGATTTTGAGGGTTCTGTAGTGAGAACCCCAACGGGTTTCTCCCGCCCTCTGAAGTGATTGATCCATGATTAGTCCATGCTTGTCAACATATCTCAAAACTATAGCCATTTGTTCTTTGTCGGATACATCAGAAGCCTCATCAATCAACAAACTAAACACATCACCACCAATATCTTGAAGAATATAATTCAATGTTATCTGTATAAATAAGAAACAATGTCATTTCGGTTGCATCAAGTGATTATTTGTATGAAAATAAATAATAGCACTGCTGGTTATGTACCTTTGAATAATAACTCACAATTTCTTTTTGAATCTCCGGAGAATTCCATTTCAGATTTTTGGGAGCATTTCCAAGGACTACCTTCCTTACTTCCTCATTTTGATTTGCCAATGTCTCTAACAACTCTTGAAAATTTCCCTTATTTTTTGATTCCTCGGATTCATCATTGCCGCGAAAAGCTAAACCTTGATGTACCAAGTATCTAGCAGATTCAACAGAAGTATTCAACCGAATATGATTTTGCTTTTTTGTAATATCAGTTTGCTTGTGCAGGGCAGCCCGAATGGACTGGTCTTGATTCATTAAAGCATCGCACCTTTTAACAGCTACATTGTGATAGCTATTAACATCACCCACATGAGTTTCTAGTCTGTCTTTTTTGTTCCAATTACACCAACCATCAACAACAAATGCATCATTTCCACCTTGGCCATCGACGCAATCTCTGAACAGGTAGCAACATAGGCAAAATACTCTATCCAATTTCTCACTATACTCCAGCCAACAATGAAATTCTTTAAACCAATCTGGATTAAATCTCCGGGGGCTTCTAGCGATAAGCTTCTATGGATATTTAAAACCCGGTTGCTGCCTGTAAGGTCCTCTAGTTAAATATATTCGCCTTATGTCATCTTGCTTTTGAGGGTTCCGACTATACTGCGGTATTCTTTTCCGATCAGCTGGATCGTATGGAAGTTCATCTAAATTAATTTCTTCTGGAATCGGTGGCATTGGTGGCCTTGATACATTAGGCGTTGGCGTTGGTGGCCTTGGCACATTATCTTGTCTCAGTCTAAGTGGCCTTGAAGTCTCTGCTGCATCAAACCCTTGTGGTGCTGTTCGTTTCAACACGAATTTGTCCATATCTATACCTAATAATAAAAGCAATAAGACTTCTTTGGTCGGTCCGTCGGTCCATCGTAGCTTTCGTACGTCTTCATAAGTTTCCTCCGTTATTATCGTTTCGTTTCGTTCGTACTCCTCAACCGACCGATGAAGGAGGTCCCGTATGGGAGGAGGTCATCCCTGCGCTCGAGTTCAAAGAGGAAAGGAAAACTAGAGTTACGGTTAGAGCCTGTTTTGGCTGCCATAATCTGCATCTATAAATAAAGACACGGGGAAGCTGAAGCTCTGCCGCCATGATCGAAGTCCACGTGCTGGATCTATAAATAAAGACTCCTGGGCAGCACCCTTGGCCGTGCTATTCATCGGCGACGCCTCACCGGATCGTTGCCTACCGCTGCCAAATCGTTGACCTCTGATTCGACATGATCAGTAAGAGTTTGGTCTGCCGACGACATGATCAGAGAGAGCTGCAGGGCGTGCTTCATCACCGACGAGATGGTGCGCCAATTTTGACAAGTGCAGCCGTTCCGTCCGTGCTCATCTACAACATTGAAGGCTATAGCCTGGGCGACCAGCATGGCGATGCCTATGCCCTACCTGTCCGTGCTCATGAACGGCCAGCCTCCAGCATGAGTGCATGACCTCTGGCGCCGCCCCTGTCGCACCATCGAATCCTACATCAAGGAGGATCATTGCCGAAAGCCCGGAACATCCCGGCAAGATTGACAACAAGTCAGGTGTATGACAACATGTCATCTATGCTGTTTCCGGCTTCGTTGACGACGAGATGGTGCGCCGCCAGAGGCACCTGCGTCGTCTCATGTACGACCGACGATGGCAACCCAGAGCCGTTGCGCCTTGCTCCACCCAGCGCGCGCATCCACGCCAAGCCCGACGTCCCTTTCCTCCATGCGCGCCGCTCCAGCATAGCTCCGCGATGAAGGCGACGGATAGGCTGTTGGCGCGGAGGCTTCGTGGTCTTCTCCGTGCAGGTGCTGCTAGCGGCGCTGCACTACAGACTGGGGAGGAGATTGATGCGTCGGGGATTTCGTCGACTGCGGCCGGAGCGTCGCGCCGTCGAGGCTATCTTTTGTCGTCCTCGACCTCGCTTCCGCCTCTGCCATGAAAGTGCAGAAATTTTCCTCCTGATCGATGCGCTCCAGTCAGGTAGGTCGACAATGTGCCTCTGCTTCTACCACATACAACCGGCAATGCTCATATGCTCATGTTCCCATGAGCATGCAGTGGATTTTATTTTATGCACAAGATGATCAATCAATAAATATGGCACGCGAGCAAGAAAAATCTTGTCCGGTTTAATGTTCACTTATTGGAATCGTGTGAGTATGACGGGAGAGATGTAATATATGTTCGTATTTGCAAAAAAAAATCTTGACCAGGGGTCTGAAGATGTGAAACATGTCTGTTATGTATTGCTGGCTTGCAACCAGATATCAGCCCAAGCTGAGCCGATCACCGTCAAGTAGTACTATCTTATCTTCGCCACATTGATAGTCCAGAATTAAATAATTATGCAGCTGTGTATGGAGATCTTTGCACCGAAATACTTTAGGTTGAGAAAAGATGGTGATGATGAACGGTGTGTGTTGCTTAACATTAACTCAAGTTGGCTTTCTAACGCTGACAAAATTCTTTGAAGCAAGATGGCAGCATAAGTTTTCTCCAACGAGGCCGTGATCAAGCTTTGTTCAAACTAGGACAAGACCAAGAGTGCAAAACTCCCAGACTATGACTAAGCGTTTTGTTATTCATGATTTTATCTATGTCTCTATGTTGAAAGTCACTTGGGTTTACCCCACACATGAAAAAATCCAAGCGGTTCAATTATACTCGAGACAACACCGTGAAAAACTTCCGAGGTGAAAATAGGGGGTTCCACAATGGCAACTAAGTAGCGTAGAAGACACATGGTGTGAAAGAAGAGAGGGGTGTGAGGTTGTCATATGAGAGTGGGTTAATTATGTGGTCTCACCGTCTCTGCAAGCGGTCGTGATTACCGAATCCCACCCCCGAGCCCTCTCAGCAGCGACACACTATAGGGATGTCGTTGATGCGTCGTCGATTTGTTTGGGAGAAACTAGAGGAGCGATGAGTCAAAGACACCAATTTTGTGATCTACTTCTTAACAATGCCGTGCTTGATAGATGATAGAAAATATTTAAGATAATATGAACATATGTTATTCTCCGGTGTTTATAAGTATGTGTTAGCAATGTTGGAAAGAGGATTTGAATACGCCGGTGGTTTCAAGCGCGAAGATATAAATAAACCCGTTGTAACGAGCAAATGGTGCATAAAGTGTGGGAAACAAAGTTATTGTTGTCATGTGTACTTTTTTTGCCGTTATTTGCAATGGTATTTCTGTTGTTCCGTAGCAACGCACGGGTATTTTTGTCCTAAGTTAATTAGGGAAGAGATAAATTAAATTTAGGCAAGGATAAAAGGTGAGGAATTTCAGTATGTTGGCGAACTGGCGAAAACATACCTAGCAATCAGAAACTGAAGGAATTTGCTGCGATGACTGACCGGCCGGCACGGATCAAAACGAGTTCCACAAACACTAGAGTGCTTGAGATCTGAACGGAATTTCGCCAGGGAAGATCGCCAGGAAATTGGGGATGAGATCGATGCAAGCAGACGAAGAGGCGGCCGAGCGACGTGCTGATACGCGTAATGCCGCGTACAGTATACGACTATACGTATATTTTGCTGGGAGCCTAAGCGACGTGAGGTGGGCTTTTGGGCTGTCCTCTATAGCCTCATCTGTATTTTAGAGATAATTTTGTATTTCTATTGGGCTGCATTTCGGTTTCTACTAATGGACTGGGGTCAGCCGGCGTTTTGGGCTGGGGTCAGACACAAAATTTATGTAGGACGTTAGCTGCAAATTGAAATGTCATTGGTGTCAGCTGAACCCAGCGCTTGTACCCCAGCTCCGTCCCAAAAACCTCATGATCTATTCAATCTAACAAATAAAGAACAAACTTATGATGAATATCCTTCCAATCTATTATCCATAGAGTCACACACGGCACCCATCCTGTCACCGAGGTACCATGATCACAACGGTGGCTCCGAAAATTGTACTAAATAACACCACTTGAGCAACATCATATCCATTACACATAGGGAAACATCATGTATTCAACTACACTAACAAAGCTCATGATCACAATGAAGATCATATCATGGGAGAGAGAGATAACCACATAGCTACTTGCATAGGCCTCAGCCCCGGTGGAGACTACTCACGCATGGCCATGGTGAGTGGGAGCTTGATGGAGATGTGCAGCCCGGAGGAGAGACGGCGACGGCGGCGGCCCTTGGGGCAGCAGCCCGGCGAGGCGGTGGTGGCTCGGAGAGGGGCGGCGGCTGCCCTTGTGGGCAGCAGCCCGGCGAGGCGGTGGCGGCTCGGAGAGGGGCGGCGGCTGCCCTTGGAGAGGCGGCGGCGGCTGCCCCTTGGAGGCGGCGGCGGCTGCCCTTGGGGGCGGCGGCCCTTGGCCCTCCCTTCAAGCTTGGAGATGGTGCTGGTATGGAGGAGGTTCTCCACCTCACGGCGGCTGCCTTGGAGGAGAAAAATTCGTGGGGGCTTGATGACCTAGGTTTCCTCTCTTTATATACTTTTCCGAATTTCCGTCATCAGATTTTTGGGCTTCAGTAAAACGGGGATATCTCGGCCGTACGGACTCGGATTGGGCTGTTCTTGGGCTTAAATGAAAGTTAGGAAAAATTTCCCACAACTATGTCCGATGTGAGAACTTCAGTTGACGTCGTCTTCAGGTCTCAAACTGACGATCTCTGAAATCTGTTAGAAGGGACAGATTTCAGGAAAGTCCAATTCGACTCCAACAAGGTTTCCTTTTGCGTTTTGCCAATTTCCAAGCGATTCCTACACATCAAAGTGTAAAACAAGAATATTCTGCACTTTTGCAACTATTAATAGGTTAGCCCAAATAAATCATAAAATTGATATAAAATGATAGTAGAAACATGTGACAATGTCACAAAACTAGTATGGATCACTCAAAAATTATAGATACGTTTGACACGTATCAGCATCTCCAAGCTTAACTCCTACTCGTCCTCGAGTAGGTAAGTGATAACAAAATAATTTTTGATGAGACATGCAACCAACACAATCGTGATCAAGATAGTAATGTAAAGCAAAGGATGTGAATGAAGTGATACAAAATAATTGTCTATAGTTGATAGCAAGAAAGCAATGAATACCAAGTTGAATCATTTAAGCAAAACCTTTCATAATTAGTACGTTAAAGACATCAAAGCAATGTGATCCACATATTTGATTAATCACAAAGGTAATACTTCCATGAAAAAAAGTGTCTGAGAATCAAAACAAAGAAGATGTAAGTTTTAGCAAAAACTTCAACTTCCAACGGTAAAGTCAATATAAAGATTCATGTTTAATCATGACAATGCAATATGATCAATGATACCCAGGGTCAATGCTAGATATTTGCTTTGGTGGGAGATAGAAGGAAGAGGAAAACTGACTCAACATTAAAAGTAAAAGAAAGGCCCTTCGCAGAGGGAAGCAGGGATTAGTCATGTGCTAGAGCTTTTTATTTTATGAAACAGAAATAAAACAATTTTGAGACATGCATGCTTTCGTCAACGACTTCACAACAGATAAGCTATCTAGTCCCCCATAACAAGCAAGGCTTTTAGACTTGTGAGAGCAGCTGGTTTTTAGAGGAGCGAGTACGCTCTTATTTCTCCTTAGTTTCACCACTGTCCAATGTTTGAGCTGATTTCTCAGATTTGCATTGCGCAGAGGAGAATGGTGAGTTATATTTATATTTTGCTTAAAGCTGCTCTCGGGTTGATTCAAGTGAAGACGTAATCCATCGACACCGGGTGAAAGGGGGGAAATGACCTTACTCGTCACAAGTTATATCTAGCTCTCTACTGCTCCCTCATGAGCTTAAAAACAGAGGCACAAAAAGGAGTATTTTGAATATTTAAAGATAGCACATGACAAATTTACTTGGAATGACAGAAATACCATACATAGGTAGATATGGTGGACTCAGCTGGCAAGATAGTTTGACTTTGGATTTGGATGCACGAGTGAACCATACACTCAATACGAATTTTTGGGCTTAGCAAAGAAGGTATTTGAAGCAAACATCTAAAATTAACCAGGAACAAAGTAGCATAAGACATTTATCAATCATAACCATAAAAGCTCCACACCGTCTCCAATGTTGACCAAACAATTCTTTGATGGAAAGATTAGCTTAAAGAATTAACAACTACGAAACACCACATAGTTTCAAGTTTTTAACAGTATTTCTTTACTAATCAATTCCACTCAAATAACCAGCAAGTTTAAGCATCCATCCTAATATCTCAAAACAAATGAGAAGTATCAAGTATCCACACAATGATCTACAATACTATGCAGGCTTTTCATTTCATTCCAATATCACATGAATAGCATTTTTTCCCTTTGACAATTCAAGCAATTTACCAATAACAACTCTCCAACAAATATAAGTGAAGAACATGAGAGTTTAACAACAACTACTAGCAGCTCTAAACAAGATAAAAGCTAAAAGCGAGAGCTTACTAGCAAACAAACAGTAGCTGAGAATACTCAACAAGATATAAGCGAAGCAAAAGAGTATTCAAATGAAAAAGCGGAACGTGTCTCTCTCCCACACAAATAAAGCAAGGATCCAACAAGCATATGACCAGCAAACAAACAAAACAAAACTGAATGTAAGAAGACGCTCCAAGCATAGCACGTAATATGTAAAGTGATAAAAACGAAGTTCAACGAAGACGACCTTATGATAGTCGATGAAGATGAGGGATGCCTTGGCATCCCAAGCTTTAACTCTTGATGGTTCTTGATATTCAGAGGGGATGCCATGGGGGCATCCCCAAGATTGAGCTCTGACCCATCCTCAATTTCTTCATATTCCTCTCCTTTGAAACTTAAAACTCTCTTCACACAAAACTTCTCATAATTTGATTTGAGGGTTAGTGCTCTTAAATTAAAATGCACATGTGTTCAACTCAAAACAAATTGAAAACAACTTTATTGGGTATTAGCTACTGTTTACTAAGCCTCAATGTGGCACTCTCCTCAAGAGTATCACATTTGACGATAGTAAAGAGACGAATACAAAATAAAAGCAGAATCTGTCAAAAACTGAACAGTCTGTCAAGATTGAATTTTTCGAGGCACTTATGTTGCTCAAATCAGAAAACTCAAAACTAAATAAAGATAGATAAAAGTATCAGACTTGCTGTCGAAAATTATCAGAAAAATATAAATTTAGGGATTTTCTAGATTTTCGAACAGTGAAGGACAGAAATCTTTTCTGGACAGCAAAACAACACCTCGCACTTTCAATGCATTAGAGGCTAAACTTGGCACAACAAACCAAAATAAAAAGATATAATGAAGTTGCTACAGAGGCAACAACTCCATGACTCAAGAAAGCTAAAAAAACTGAAAGTAAAAGATGGGTTGCCTCCCAACAAGCGCTTTTCTTTTAAGCCTTTTAGCTAGGCATGATAATTTTAATGATGCTCTCATAAGAATAAGAGTTGGAACGCAAAAGAGAGCATCATGAAGAAAATATCAAACACATTTAAGTCTAACTCTCTTCCTATGCATAGGCATCTTGTAAGAAAATAAATCATTGGAGCATAAAGCATTAAGCATAGGAAGGCAAAGCAAGTGCAACATTAAAACATTCAACATAAAGAGGGGAAACTTCATAAGATGAAAATTTATATAACACATGCTTCCCTCTCTCATAATAACTTTCAGTAAAATCATAAGAAAACTCAATAACATAACCATCACATAAAGCATTTTTCTCATAATTCACATGCATAAAAGTATTATTATTACTCTCCACATAAGTAAAATCTTTATTATTAGTATCATTGAGAGTAGGACTATCATATAGAACTTGGACATGATAGACTAATTGTGTATTAGAAAGATGATGTTCAGTAGGAGAGTAATAATTATGACGAGTCTCAGTAGGATGATTAAAATCATTCTTTATGGCATAGTTATCATCACAATAATCATCAAAAATTGGAGGCATAATATCATCATAAGCAAGCGGATAGTCATCTTTCCAAGCATATATTTTTGTAAACAAATCATCATAACTTTTAATACCAAAAGGATTTTCAAACCCATCATCCCCAAGCTTGGGGTTTTCCACATTATGATTAGAAGAAACATGAATATTCTCAACAGTGTAGCAATTATCAATATGATCATTTTCAAAATTGGTGCCAAAAAGATTTTCAAGATCATAAGTAGTATTATTTTCCCAATCATGATCATCACAATAAGTAACAGGCATAACATAATCTTCTTCAATAGTGCTATAGACTTAACATCAAGATAATAATGAATACAATTAAGTGGATCATCTTCAATAATTTTTGATTCATGCTCATTAGGAACAACCATGATGGGAGAAATATGCTTAGGGGATGATACCGTTTCCTCATTTATTTTTACTCCTCCCTCTCTTCTTCTTCTTCACCACCTTAGGAGGGAGTGGTTGGAAAGGAGCTTCTCCACATAATATGATTCATTATTAGAAAAGACAGGAGAAACTTGGGAGAATCTCTCCCTTTCATTATTGGCAACATAAGAATAATATGTCCTTTTATACTTTGGTGAAGTAATATTCTTTCTAATTTTTGCAATGTAAGCATTGTCACGACAATTCACAACACAATAATGATAAGCTCCTTGAGAATGCTATTTTTCCCAAAAGTACTACTATCTAACCAAGAAGATTTTTCTGATAACTCTTCACACCCCCAAAATAATTAAGTTCATCATAAAGACTAGAGGTGATCATGTTATCACAAAACTGGCTAATAATTCTATCATTAAGTACGAGCATTGGAAATTAAAATGACCTTCTTCATTGCAAAGTTCACACATAAAAGGATAGAGGTCATTTAATTCTCTAGCAAATTTATATAAATCCTTAAGCCATTTGCTAGTTCTTTCATGCTTATGTTGCTTACAATATTTATCTTCTTCAACCCGAGTGCCTTTCACAAGGTCTATGCACTCCTACAAAAATTAACATGCTTATATGGAACATTATTTGTAGAGATTGGATCATGTCTATTGCAATCATCATTAACAATTTAATTTTGTTTGCAAATGTCTTTGAAAGGTTCATGATGCTTAGACCATTTCTCTTTAGGAATAGTAATATGAGAAGCAAAAGATTTATAGATATCAACAACTATATGAGAGTCAAGTCCAAACTTAGCACTAAGCTTATTAAAACTATCAGTTTCAACAAAAGACTTAATACAATCATACTCATAATTTATACCTAACTCTTTACCTTTGTCGATCTCCAATCTTCATTGTTTTGTTGAATCTTTTCAATAAGATCCCATTTAGCATCAATCTTCTTACTTGTAAAAGAACCCGTAGAAGAAGCATCAAGTATTTCCTTGTCATGACGAGATAGCCTTGCATAAAAATTGTTAACAATAATATCCTTGGAAAGATCATGGTTAGGACATTTAAGCATTAATGATTTCAATCTCCCCCAAGCTTGAGCAATGCTCTCTCCGTCATGTGGCCAAAAATTGTAGATATAATTTCTATCTCGATGAATTTCATGAAGAGGATAAAATTTAGAATAAAAGAGAGACATAAGCTCCTTCCAATCCAACAAGTGAGAATTGTCTAGCAGCCTATATCCGTCCAATGCTTTCTCCTTAAGTGATAAGGAAAATAATTTCCTCATGATTACCTCTCTTGATACACCTGCAATCTCAAACAACTCACATAACTCTTTAATATAAAGCAGATGATAACTAGGATGTATAGCTCCATCTCCTGCATAGCAATTACTCATAACACGATCAATTATCCCCATCAGTATCTTGAAAGGAATACATTCAGTATGTGGAGTAACCTTATCCACCATGGGAGTGGTGGAGAGGTCACTCTCAAAAAGCAAATTCAAAGAACAACGTTCCATAAGCCAAATTAGTGAAATAAAAACAAGAAACAAAAAGATATAACTGCAGAATCTAAAGAAGATACCTTCAAGCACTCACCTCCCTGGCAACGGTGCCAGAAATTAGCTTGATGTCTACTACACGCTTCTATTCTTGTAGACTTGTTGGGCCTCCAAACGCAGAGGTTTGTAGGACAACGGCAAATTTCCCTTAAGTGAGTAACCCAAGGTTTATCGAATCCACGGGAGGTAGAGGTCAAAGATATCCCTCTCAAGCAACCCTGCAATTAAGATACAAGAAGTGTCTTGTGTCCCCAACACACCTAATACAATTGTCAGTTGTATAGGTGCACTAGTTCGGCGAAGAGATGGTAAAATGCAAGTGATATGGATGGTAAAAGGTGATTTTGTAATTCTGTAATAAAAATGGCAGCAAGCAAACAAGTGAGAAAAGTGACTAATAACGGTGCATCAATGCTTGTAAACAAGGCCTAGGCTTCATACTTTAACTAGTGACTACTCTCAACATCATTAACATAATTAAACACACAATAGTTCCCACAAAAATACATGCGTGGTAGACGTTACTCGGAGATCATTCTTTTGTGGATCAAATAGGATGAGAATTGCGTAGGGCTACGAAAAGCACACCTTAAAGTTCGTATTCCACATCTATGACACTTCATGCTGTCACTATCCGCATCCAAAGATAGTACTAACAAACACCACAACCTATTTCTTGAATAGTCTCTTTCTTCAATAACAAAAGCATCAAGAAACCTCATGACCTATTCAATCCAACAAATAAAGAACAAATTCATGATGAAGATCCTTCCAATCTATTATCCATAGAGTCACACACGGCACCCATCCTGTCACTGAGGTACCATGATCACAACGGTGGCTCCGGAAATTGTACTAAATAACACCACTTGAGCAACATCATATCCATTACACATAGGGAAACATCATGTATTCAACAACACTAACAAAGCTCATGATCACAACAAAGATCACATCATAGGAGAGAGAGATAACCACATAGCTACTTGTATAAGCCTGATACATCCATTTTGCATCACTATTTTACATCATAATTCATCTTTATTCATTGATATATTTCATATTATGATGCAATACTTATGTTATTTTGTCTTATTTTGCATGTTTGGCAATTATTGGGGATGGATCTGCCGGAGCCGGAAATCAGCTGAAAAAGTACCTGTCAAGATACCTGACGTAGGAAGCTCAGAAAATTCCAAAAAAATTATGAAGTAAATATTTTGAAGAATAAGTTACGGAGCCGAAAGGGGGCACGAAGTGGAGCTCCAGGGGCAGGGGCGGCCTGCACCCGCGGGCCCACTCTTGGCCGCGGCAGGGGCCCGCCCCTGGCCCCTGTGGCCCCCCTCTCTCTCCCCTTCGGCGTATTACTCACCCCTGACCTAAAAATATCGGGGGCATCGACGAGGAATTTTTCCGCCGCCTCCACGAGGCGGAAACCAGACAGAGAGAAGAAGGGCTCTAGCAGGGAGAAATCTACCGGGGAATTTCCCTCCCGGAGGGGGGAATCGCCGCCATCATCATCGCCATCACGCCAAGCATCATCGGGATCATCATCAACATCATCTCCACCATCAGCGCCATCATCACAGCCGTCATCCCATCTCATCTCGCTGTAACAATTATCATTGTGTTGCTATTAGTTCATCGGAATCGTATCCCGGGCGTTGATTACCACTTGTAGTTGATGTTTGAGAGTTTTATCGGTGAATTATCATTACAATCAGATTGTTGCCCTTATTCATATCACCTCTGATCATGATCTATATGATATCTTGTGAGTAGTTCGTTTGGTTCTTGAGGACATGGGGAAAGCCTAGTTGCTAGTAATTGCATAATGTTGAGTAATATTTAATGGTTTGATTTATGTTGTGGTGTTATTCCTCTAGTGGTATCGTGTGAACGTCGACTACATGATACTTCACCTTTCAAAGGGCATAGGGGAATGCATAGTGTATTTAGTTTGCTTATGGTAGGGTTGCAGGAGTGACAGAAACCTAAACCCCAATTTGTGAACTAGTGCACTAGGGAGTGTAGGGTCTCGGAGTTTAAGGCTGTGGTTAGGTTTTTTATCTTAATTACTTTCTTGTAGTTGTGAATGCTTGCAAGGGGTTTAATCACAAGTATGTATTTGTCCAAGTAAGGGCGGTGCATTAGCATAGGTCCACCCACACAGCACTTTATCAAAACATTGAAGGTTAATCACCGGCGTGCAATGAAACTGGCTAGGAAGAAACTCCCATGTGTCCTCGATAACGTTTTAATCTTCATAAGTAACACAACCGGCCTGCCCTTTGAGCTTAAAATGATTGGGCTATTTGCTGCAATTATCGTAGCACTCTTTTATTTACTTGTTCATTATTTGTTCATTAAATAAAAAATCCAAAAAACATTTCTCTTTTAGTGCTTGCAGTGAAACCTTGCTGAAAACCACTAGTCAACACCTTATGCTCCTCGTTGGGTTCGACACTCTTACTTATTGAAAGGACTACGATAGATCCCTTATACTTGTGGGTGATGCATGTAAAATGCATACATGAACATTGCACTATAACACTTGTTTTCCATTCATATTTGCATCATATAAGGGGTATATTACTGTTATTTAATGATTTTTGGTAATTAATAATGATTACCCTTTTTATGGAATTAATCCTACGCAGGCAGAAAACCCCTATTTCTTTCCTTATTTGTTTCAGGGCCTTAACAACGTCATAATGCGCTATAAATTTACGGGGATCATTATTTTGGAAGGAGGAAGACCTAGGAGCAAAAGAATCAAGTGAACGGAGGCCGGAGGGGCAAAAGGGGGTGCCCCACGCGGCCAGGTTGTAACAGCCCCAGCTTGATACTGAAAAATACGAAGAAATTTTCCACTTTTTGCATTCTTGTTTGCATCATGGCATCCATATGAAATTGCTATTTCTACCTATCCAATTATGCAAGCAACTAAAAATGGGGAAGCAAAACTTCCCAAACATCCAAACCAATGCAATTGCTTAACTGGGACAAACAAATCACTCTTGGACTTCCAAATTGATTAGGAAGTTCCAAGTTTAAATTTTATAACCAATTTCTCAAAATCTAAATATTGCCAATTAAGAAATGAATTTGGGAATCCAAAATTGGTTTAATTCAAATCCTATTTTTTAAACCAAGTTAAACTTTCCAAAAATTCAAAATAAAATTATGGGGAGCTTCACTTCATTACTATATTGGGAGCCTCAATGAATATTTTCATTATTTTTGAAGGTGCTTGAGTGCTCCAAGTATATACATTTTGGAAATTATCAAATTTGACCATATTTAGAGCCTGTGAACAAATGTGGTCCAAAATATTTTATTTTGGGGCACCAATTTTTCTGGAGCTTCTTCATGCCATGGGGAGGCTTTATGAATTTTGGCAGATTTTATAAAACTGTTTAAAGGCCTCATTTAAATAGCTAAAACCCTGTTAGATCTAAAACAGAAAATAGAAAAATGTTGCCAGGGGTTTTTTCGCAAAGTGTCATCTCCTTCTTCCTGTAGCGAGTAGCGACCGAGCCGCACGTCGAGCTCGCTCCCGTCGTCGCCACCGCACCTGCACTGGCACCATGCCGCCATGCTCCCCCGTGACGATAAGGAGGACTCGACGATGTCACCTGCTCTCTTCCCCTCGCCCACCTGCTCCCTCTGCTCTCTCCTCCCCTCCGCTTTCTCACCCCCATGACCGAGGTCTAGCTCGTGCCGCCGTCGCCGGGCTCCCGCATTTCCGTCGCCTGGAGCCGCCCCGCGCAGATCGGAGACCATAGGAAGCTCCGCCGTGACCTCCTCCCACTCCACGCCCAAGGAATCGGGCCGGGACGCCCTCTACCTCAAGCACGCCGTCGATCCCTTTCGCCTCCGTCCGCTGCCTCCGAGCACCATTGCGCCGTCGTCCGTCTTCCCCCGCCTCTTCCGACCACCCCATCGTGCCCCTGGTGAGCTCGCAGTCCGAAAGGACACCTTCTCCCTCTTCCTCCCCCCGTGTTTCGCCGCCACCGTGCGCCACCGTGCCGCGGTCACCGCCACGCACCGCCCCGGTGCGCCCGGCCTGGGCTCCGGTCTTGGCCGGCTAGGAGGCCGGTAGCCTCAGACCATGGGCCGGCCTGGTGCCCGGTCTGGGCCGGCCAGGAGGCCGGCCGCCTCAGGCACCATCCCGGCCTGGAAACCGGCCTGGGCCGACCTGTGGGCCGGCCCAAACAGTAAAAGCAGTTTTTATTTAAAATAAATAAATGATAACTATTTAAATATTTGTTCAAATTTAGCAAATGATATACCAAGTTGTTCAGAAAAACAAACCCTACCTGTTGGTATCATTGTAATGATCTTTAGAAACTATTATTCTTGTTTTTTATTAAGAATTATTAAAATGGCATAAATAATACCTAATTTGGGAAAATTCATAACTCAAAAAATATTTAACCAAAAATTATGAATAAAATATTAAAATGATCAGTGTTTCAAATGCTATCAAATCATGATCACAAATATTTATTTGATGTTATTATTTAAATGATTAAATGAATTAAATTCAATTAATTAATTAATTCACTATTTAATCATCGATAATTGAAAATTTACAAATAAGATACCAAAATGATCGGAAGAATAAACCCTGCCCATTCATGTCATGTTCATTGTCGGGGATATAACCCCGGGTACCTCAGAGTTGGTACAGTAGAAGGAAGAGACAACAAACAAATACGTTTAAGATAAAGGAAAAGCAGAAGAGGGCGGCCTGAGGAGTATGACGGATCCTTTAAACCCGGTTTGGGCCAATTCTCCACTGCTAACATACCCCGCGGGCCACATACTCTGCAACGGCTCCTCCTGACAGCATCTCGCCAACCGACATAGGCTTATGTCGGCGGCACCACTCCCGGGTCGACCCACCTTGGCTACTCATCCGGCTGGGCCAGCGCCCGGGTCACCAAGCCGGGTGATCGCTATTACCTTGGCGTGCCCCGGATCTCCTCGACCGACACCACCGGGCTACTCCTTCGACCGACGCTCTACCGGCCGAGATTTCCCGGGCCGGCATAGAATATGTCGGCTGACCAGGCTATGTCGGTTCTCTTCATCGGCATCTCTCCATCGATGCCGGGTCTTGGGATGCCCTGGGCTCAGACCGGCATCGCAGCCCGCTCCTCCTCGCCAGCAACCTCGCCACCCTATGTCGGTCTTGGACGCCTTGGCTCAGACCGGCATAGGCTCCCTAGACAAGTACAAGATACCCCTGCCACACAGGAGATAAGAGCAAAGGACAAGATGACTAGGCAGGAACAAGTCAAAGACGGTGGCATGGCCACAGTGGCATAGACGTGACTAGAGTACAGACCATGACGCGTGCACAGTGCAGACAAGACCCTAGTAGGCTTGTCACCTATAGTGTTGCACCCGTGCTGTGCATAGTGACCTGTGGGCCACTTCTTGTCCCCTCGGCTCCCCTTTATAAGGAGCACCAGGGGTAGCGCATAGGGGGCACCCGACCCGGGTCTCACTTTCCCCTCAGCTCCCTGCGAGCTCTTCTTCTTCCTCTGGATAAACAGCTCTAGGAGCAACCTTGTAGCTCTGATATACTCCATCGTTATACAGATCAGACAAGCAGGAGTAGGGGTTTTACCTCCTCACGAGGGCCCCGAACCTGGGTAAATCGCGTGTGTGCTTCACCTTGTGTGCGTATTCCTACGCATAATCCCTCCCCGAATCCTCTAGCGTCCATCGGCCCCAAACTTAAGCCTACCCCTAGGCATCTGTTGTTCACCACGACGACAGTTGGCGCCCACCGTGCGGCTGGTAGTGGCGCTTGCTGGGCTAATTACAGACGGGACCTTCTTCATCAATTTCGGCAAGCACCTCGCGTAGCATCGCGAGGTTTCCGCTCGCTGGGCCGCTTCATCAAGTTCTTCGTCACCGGCACCAACGTCGTCAACAGGGCTACGGTCGGCTCACCGTGCCTCTGGCTAACTCGGCGGCTCTACGTCAACACCGCCGCCGCGCTCGTTGGTCTCCCTGGCATCACCAACCGCACTCATGGGCTGGCGTGACCGTCGCCGTTCCCGGCGTCCGCGCCGCCGTTGGCGTCTTCCCTGCGCCGGCTCTGCCACGTCCGGCTTCGCCTGCAACCAGTTACCCTTGATCCGGCGTCGCCTCGGTCAGCTTCGCCCGAGCCTGGCATCCTCACCACCGGCTTCACGCTATGACCGGGTTCGCCCGGGGGCTTGACATCAGCAGGGCCTCCGCGTGCTCACTCCTTCTTCGTCACCGGTGCTGTGCCTATACCTGAGGACTGCGGCGTGCGAGCCGTCTCTCCTGCTCGGCCCGGCAGATCTACATCGACTTTGTCACCGTTGTCCGGCTCTGTGTCGGCCGCGTCCGTGCATGTCTAGGCGCGCTCTGCATTCGTGCATGCCTGCGGGCGGCAGGCCGGATCAGAGGTATGACGGCCACCGAAAGACGTGGCGTCGTAGCCGAATAAAGTAGAGAAACTATAGAGAAAAGGTTGTTTCGGCTTTGAGACACAGGTCGGGTTAATGAATAGAAGAAAAGAAAAGAGATGGATCCCGGCGATTAGTGTGTCTCGGTAGGAAACAGTCAGTTGCCGAGATAAAGAAAGTCAGTTGTTGTACGTCGGTTGATACATGTATGTCGGCCGCGTGTGCATGCCGAGTAAAAGGACTCAATTGAGTCATGTGCCGATAAGGGCCTGGCCGAGTATGGCGATAACCCGGCTGAGGCTAGTGGAACCGACATAGGCAGTATGTCGGCTGGAAATAGGCCAGATAAGATAGCTTGGCCGAGATAGAAACCGGCATATAACTGCCAAGATAAACTACGGGCATGAGCAGTATGTCGGCCAAATAAGAGTCTGGCATGCTGTTGCCGGCGAAAGTCTGCCGACTATGCACATGTCGGCTCCGTTTGATTAGCCGGCTAGGCGAAACCCGGTTTTTCCCATGCAGGTCTCGCCCGTCTTCGACTCTACCTTTACGCCCCAGGCTGGGCAAACTTGAATGATTCCGTGCAATCAGCATCAACAATGCAATGTAAGTAATTACAGCGTCAGCTTTTTCACCAAGCATAGAAGGATAACCTCAAAAGTTACTCGGGGACTGCCCCTTTTTATCTAGCTTAGATGTTTTCCCCGGGAGCGAGATGTCTTGACCCGGGGACTGGCCGGCCAGTCAGCTTTATGTTTCCCCCTAGATAAGAAAAGTACCTCGGGGACTCGGTTGAGACCGATTCTGCATCTTCATGCATGGCTTGTGTAACTAATTGATTTCATCTGTTAGCAAAGTTGCTGTTAAGTTTAAATACTCTTTATAAATATGCTTGGACTAACCCGGTATGGCGGTATCGGTTTTACCGAGTAAGTGCTCATCATCAAGATCTTAATTATAGCGGTTATCTCGGATCACCCAAAACATCACGACTTCCTGTAAATCATCTCAGATCGCCGTTTATGTCGGCTTGCCAAATATCACGGCATCAACCCATATCTCCGAATCGCCGTTTATGTCGGCTTGCCAAAAATCGCGGCATCACCCGTTATTTCATATCGCCAAAGTATCATGGCATAGACAAGAACGTCGGATCATCACATATCTCGGTTCGTCGTGAATGCCGGCAAAACCGATGGACCGACATAGCCCATGTTGGCATTATGTCAGAGCAGTCTAAAATGGCTATATGTCGGTCCAGCTAAATGATGTCGACATAACATTTTGGTAATGCCCAAGAAGGCTAAAACCGGTATACAATGATGCCCAAGCAGGCTATATGTCGGTCCAGCTAAATGCTGCCGACATAACATTTCGGTAATGCCCAAGAAGGCTAAAAACCGGTATACAATGACGCCCAAGCAGGCTATATGTCGGTCCAGCTCATGCTGCCGACATACGACTTCGGTAATGCCTAAGAAGGCTAAAAACCGGTATGTGATAATGCCCATGCAGGCTATATGTCGGTCCAGCTCATGCTGCAGACATACGACTACGGTAATGCCCGAGATGGCTAGAAACCGGCATATAATGATTCACTCGCAGGATGTATGATGGTCCAGCTCATGCTGATTGACACCCGACCTCGGTAACGCCCAGAGCGATTAAAACCGATATATAATAGTGCCCATGCAGGCCGTAAGAAAGTTCAGCCCACTACGGCTACGATTCCGACAATGCCAAATATGGCTAAAAACCGGCGCGTGATGACGCCCAAATAGGTTACAAATTGATACAGCTCATGCTGCCGACATGTGATTCTAATATTGTCTAAAATGGCTATATGTCGGATTAGACCATGGAGGCTATATTTTGATGACGACTCTGAGATACCATTTTTGGTAAGACTATGCACGACTCTACGAGTCCCACATAGCCTCGGGGACTACTGTCGGGGATATAACCCCGGGTACCACAGAGTTGGCACAGTAGAAGGAAGAGACAACAAACAAATACGTTTAAGATAAAGGAAAAGTAGAAGAGGGCGGCCTGAGGAGTATTACGGATCCTTTAACCCGGTTGGGCCAATTCTCCACTGCTGACATACCCCGCGGGCCACATACTCTGCAACGGCTCCTCCTGACAGCATCTCGCCAACCGACATAGGCTTATGTCGGTGGCACCACTCCTGGGTCGACCCACCTTGGCTACTCATCCGGCAGGGCCAGCGCCCGGGTCACCAGGCCGGGTGATCGCTATTACCTCGGCGTGCCCCGAATCTCCTCGACCGACACCACCGGGCTACTCCTTCGACCGACGCTCTACCGGCCGAGATTTCCGGGCCGGCATAGAATATGTCGGCTGACCAGGCTATGTTGGTTCTCTTCATCGTCATCTCTCCATCGATGCCGGGTCTTGGGATGCCCTGGGCTCAGACCGGCATCGCAGCCCGCTCCTCCTCGCCAGCAACCTCGCCACCCTATGTCGGTCTTGGGACGCCCTTGGCTCAGACCGGCATAGGCTCCCTAGACAAGTACAAGATACCCCTGCCACTCAGGAGATAAGAGCAAAGGACAAGATGACTAGGCAGGCACAAGTCAAAGACGGTGGCATGGCCACAGTGGCATAGACGTGACTAGAGTACAGACCATGACGCGTGCACAGTGCAGACAAGACCCTAGTAGGCTTGTCACCTATAGTGTTGCACCCGTGCTGTGCATAGTGACCTGTGGGCCACTTCTTGTCCCCTCGGCTCCCCTTTATAAGGAGCACCAGGGGTAGCGCATAGGGGCACCCGACCCGGGTCTCACTTTCCCCTCAGCTCCCTGCGAGCTCTTCTTCTTCCTCTGGATAAACAGCTCTATGAGCAACCTTGTAGCTCCGATATACTCCATCGTTATACAGATCAGACAAGCAGGAGTAGGGGTTTTACCTCCTCACGAGGGCCCCGAACCTGGGTAAATCGCGTGTGTGCTTCACCTTGTGTGCGTATTCCTACGCATAATCCCTCCCCGAATCCTCTAGCGTCCATCGGCCCCAAACTTAAGCCTACCCCTAGGCATCTGTTGTTCACCACGACGACAGTTGGCGCCCACCGTGGGGCTGGTAGTGGCGCTTGCTGGGCTAATTTCGGACGGGACCTTCTTCATCAATTTAGGCGAGCACTTCGCGTAGCGTCGCGGGGTTTCCGCTCGCAGGGCCGCTTCATCAAGCTCTTCGTCACCGGCACCAACGTCGTCAACAGGGCTACGGTCGGCTCACTGTGCCTCTGGCTAGGTCGGCGGCTCTACGTCAACAACGCCGCCGCGCTCGTTGGTCTCCCTGGCATCTCCAACCGCACTCGTGGGCTGGCGTGACCGTCGCCGTTCCAGCGTCCGCGCCGCCGTCGGCGTCTTCCCCGCGCCGGCTTCGCCACGTCCGGCTTCGCCCGCAACCAGTTACCCTTGATCCGGCGTCGCCTCGGTCAGCTTCGCCCGAGCCTGGCATCCTCACCACCGGCTTCATGCTGTGACCGGGTTCGCCCGGGGGCTTGACATCGACAGGGCCTCCGCGTGCTCACTCCTTCTTCATCACCGGTGCTGTGCCTATACCTGGGGACTGCGGCGTGCGAGCCGTCTCTCCTGCTCGGCCCGACAGATCTACATCGACTTGTCACCGTTGTCCGGCTCTGTGTCGGCCGCGTCCGTGCATGCCTAGGCGCGCTCTGCATTCGTGCATGCCTGCAGGCGGCAGGCCGGATCAGAGGTATGACGGCCACCGAAATTCGTCGTGAATGCCGGCAAAACCGATGGACCGACATAGCCCATGTTGGCATTATGTCAAAGCAGTCTAAAATGGCTATATGTCGGTCCAGCTAAATGCTGCCGACATAACATTTCGGTAATGCCCAAGAAGGCTAAAAACCGGTATACAATGATGCCCAAGCAGGCTATATGTCGGTCCAGCTAAATGCTGCCGACATAACATTTCGGTAATGCCCAAGAAGGCTAAAAACCGGTATACAATGACGCCCAAGCAGGCTATATGTCGGTCCAGCTCATGCTGCCGACATACGACTTCGGTAATGCCTAAGAAGGCTAAAAACCGGTATGTGATAATGCCCATGCAGGCTATATGTCGGTCCAGCTCATGCTGCAGACATACGACTACGGTAATGCCCGAGATGGCTAGAAACCGGCATATAATGATTCATTCGCAGGATGTATGATGGTCCAGCTCATGCTGATTGACACCCTACCTCAGTAACGCCCAGAGCGATTAAAACCGATATATAATAGTGCCCATGCAGGCCGTAAGAAAGTTCAGCCCACTACGGCTACGATTCCGACAATGCCAAATATGGCTAAAAACCGACGCATGATGACGCCCAAATAGGTTACAAATTGATACAGCTCATGCTTCTGACATGTGATTCTAATATTGTCTAAAATGGCTATATGTCGGATTAGACCATGGAGGCTATATTTTGATGACGACTCTGAGATACCATTTTTTGGTAAGACTATGCACGACTCTACGAGTCCCACATAGCCTCGGGGACTACTGTCGGGGATATAACCCCGGGTACCACAGAGTTGGCACAGTAGAAGGAAGAGACAACAAACAAATACGTTTAAGATAAAGGAAAAGCAGAAGAGGGCGGCCTGAGCCGACATTGGCATGGCCCAGGCTGGCATTCCAGTCGTTGATCCGGCATAGGAGTATGACGGATCCTTTAACCCGGTTATGCCGATTCTCCACTGCTGACATACCCCGCAGGCCACATACTCTGCAACGGCTCCTCCTGACAGCATCTCACCAGCCGACATAGGCTTATGTCGGCGGCACCACTCCCGGGTCGACCCACCTTGGCTACTCATCCGGCTGGGCCAGCGCCCGGGTCACCAAGCCGGGTGATCGCTATTACCTTGGCGTGCCCCGGATCTCCTCGACCGACACCACCGGGCTACTCCTTCGACCGACGCTCTACCGGCCGAGATTTCCCGGGCCGGCATAGAATATGTCGGCTGACCAGGCTATGTCGGTTCTCTTCATCGGCATCTCTCCATCGATGCCGGGTCTTGGGACGCCCTGGGCTCAGACCGGCATCGCAGCCCGCTCCTCCTCGCCAGCAACCTCGCCACCCTATGTCGGTCTTGGGACGCCCTTGGCTCAGACCGGCATAGGCTCCCTAGACAAGTACAAGATACCCCTGCCACACAGGAGATAAGAGCAAAGGACAAGATGACTAGGCAGGAACAAGTCAAAGACGGTGGCATGGCCACAGTGGCATAGACGTGACTAGAGTACAGACCATGACGCGTGCATAGTGCAGACAAGACCCCAGTAGGCTTGTCACCTATAGTGCTGCACCCGTGCTGTGCATAGTGACCTGTGGGCCACTTCTTGTCCCCTCGGCTCCCCTTTATAAGGAGCACCAGGGGTAGCGCATAGGGGGCACCCGACCCAGGTCTCACTTTCCCCTCAGCTCCCTGCGAGCTCTTCTTCTTCCTCTGGATAAACAGCTCTAGGAGCAACCTTGTAGCTCTGATATACTCCATCGTTATACAGATCAGACAAGCAGGAGTAGGGGTTTTACCTCCTCACGAGGGCCCCGAACCTGGGTAAATCGCGTGTGTGCTTCACCTTGTGTGCGTATTCCTACGCATAATCCCTCCCCGAATCCTCTAGCGTCCATCGGCCCCAAACTTAAGCCTACCCCTAGGCATCTGTTGTTCACCACGACGACATTCATGCATATCTAAACCACTTTGAGTAAATTAATAAAAGTATGAACAATGTGGTCATTAAGTTAAATATGGGGTTGTTTCCAAATAATTGCATTAATTATTTGGCTCTCCATTTAATTTTGCTATTTAAATTATATGATGATATCTTTGCATAATCTTGTCATGTCATCATGTGATTATGCATTGCACCTTGTCTTCGTGTTATTTATTTGTTCCTTTGTTATTATTTTTGGGTATCGATAGATTCCGGAGTGGAGGTTAACTCTACCTACCCCGACGAGCCGTACTACACGCCCCGGCAGCAAGGCAAGAGATAACCTAACCTTCTTGGCATCTAGCATCCTATTGTTTTATAAACTTATTTTATCCACCATAATATTGCATTCGATTCTATGTCAACCTTGGTCAATACTAGAGTACCCTATGAATGCATGTTTTCCCCCGAACCAATCACATGCTTCCCCTCCTATGAACCATAGGTTTGATGTGGGCCGGAGACAAGAATATAATTGTTGTAATTTAAATGCTTAGCAATGCTTAGCCATGCTTAGTCGAATGCTAGTAATGGCCGTTGTTTAATTTCCATAATTATGATATTGATGGAATGTTTCGGACATGGTGGTTACTTGTGATGCTTAATTAAAATGTTAAGAAGGCTTGGATGAGTTGCCATCGGGGATGGTGTTTTGTCTCATTCTTGCCCCTAGGTGCGAGTTCTTTACCTCTTGAACCAAGACGATCGTGCTTCCAACGGTGGGGACATATGGAATCCCCTTTAACTAAATAACTTGTGCGGGCATATCCAAGGGTCCTCTAGTTCGCTATTTCCATTTGCGTGTGAGTGTGTGGGTGGAAAAAGGAATGATGAGGATGGTGGTGTTTAGGGCGTGGCGATGGGACAGGGTGTTGAAATAGGCACTGAACTTGCCCTGTGGCCACAGATGACTCTTGGATAGTCTCACGAGAGGTAAAGGTTTAACCGCACCCACTCGCCGGCCTTCCCCGGAAGAGGGCCAATCAGGTGAGCCGGACGGTATCGGTGGGTAAATTAGTACACCCTTGTAGGGTAAATCTTTTCGAAAAGCCGTGTCCGTGTTTATGGAAGACTTGGGAATAGATGATAAGATCATAGAGAACCTGAACATTTTAATTAATTTGGCAGCTAAAGGTTGCATAATCAACGTGTGTTAAAAGGTTCATTTCCTCGAGGGTGATTCGAGGGAGTGCCTTGGTGGTGACGAGTGATGATTCTTGGTACTATTTGGTTCGATGAGAACCGAAGGAAAAAGTTACTCTCTTATCCCCTTTTGAGAAAAACATTTCTGAGTAGACGATGCCATGGAGTCATTTATGTCTTTTATAAAGGAAAACTAGCTTTATGTAAAAAATAACTACATACAGCTTTAGAGCCTCCGTCAGCATTGGGCCTATATCGCCCTACTAAACTTGCGAGTACGTCGTACTCAGTCTCTCTTTGCTGCCTTTATAATTTGTTTCAGAGGAGGATGACACCGAGCACACAGGTGGTTTCTTCCTGGACATCGACGAATAGTTTGGGCTTCCTAGGTGGCAGCTTGGGACCGTGGAACAAGCTGGCTAGGATTGTTTATCTGTAGGCCTCTTAGGCCATATTTTGGATCTTGTTGTTAGACAACACTACTTCGCTTCCGCATGATGAATTGTTGGGTCTGTGACCTTTTGTGTGTAATATTTGTATCTTTCTCATATATGAGTTGCTATATGAATCTTTGTGTCGTAGAGTCTGTGATGTGCCAGTTGTTCCACAAGTCTTGATCTCTTTATTATGCATGATAGCTATGTCTGAGCTTATGGCATGATCGAAGTGTTGCATGCCGATGATCCATTCCGAGCACGCCTGCCAAAGGTTTTGGCCTAGGATTGGTAAACCCAGTAACCTTCGATTGTGTAGCATGACCGGTTGCACAAAGCTTCATTGCATAGTTCTGGGGTCGGGGCACTACAAGTTGGTATCAGAGCAGGACTTCCTGTAGGAAACCCTTTCTACTGGTCGATGTCGTGTCTAGTTGAAAATTATTTATAACCTAAAAATGAGTTGTGAAAACCTTCTTAGGATTCTTTTTACTCCTCATCCAACTCGCTCTACCCTGATCTCTTATCTCTATTTGTTTTAAGCTGGGTGTTGAAGTTTAGGTTCTCAGGGTTTGGGTTCTTACCGTCCAGAGTTGTCTCTAGTCAGTTATTTTCCGTTTGCTATCGCCGCGATGATGTGATGTCACCCGTGGTTGACTAAATCTGTTTTGTACTAGTGCTATCTTAATTCTCCATACTTGCAAGGACTCAAATGATCTATCCTAACTGTTCGGAGTTGATTACTTACTATGTCCTTGTTCCAAATGTTCAGAATGGCTCCTGCCCGTCGTGGTAACCCCGGTGATCTTGATGCACCGCCGCCACCCTCAATGGCGGAGGTCCTGATGGCCATCGAGGAGAACCGGCTGCGAAATGAGCGTCTGCTCGAGCAGTTGGTTCAACAAGGGGCTAGGAGGAATAATGACTGCAACACTCTCACCGAGTTCTTGCGGTCCCAACCTCCCACCTTCTCTGAAGCCAAAGAGCCGCTTGATGCGGATGATTGGCTGAGAGCCCTCGAACGCAAGTTTGCGGCTTTGCACGTTCCAGTGGCGGAACAAGTCAACTTCGCCACCTACCTCCTGAATGGAGCCATCGGCTCTTGGTGGGAGAGCCATGTGTCGATGTTCGACGTTGGCCATGTCTTCACATGGGCGGAGTTTCGCGCCGCCTTCCGTGCAGCGTATATCCCCAAGCCTGTCATGGACCTCAAGAGGAGGGAGTTCCTGGACTTAACCCAGGGACGCATTTACGTCCAAGCTTATGGGCGTGAGTTCAACCACCTCTCCCATTACGCCCCTCGGGACATGACCAACGATGAGGATAAGAAATACCTCTTCCACAAGGGGCTCGCCCCTCATCTCCATTATGAGCTCCTACCATTCAAGTTCCAGTCCTACCAGGAGCTCTACAACCAGGCTCTCACTATGGAGCAGGGTAGGAAGGAGCTGGAGGCTTCCAAGAGGCCAGCTACCATGGACAACCAGAGCTCCTCTTCCTCCGAGGGCAAGAAGTGCAGGGTCTTTGTGCCCTTCAGCGCTGTGCCTCGTGTACCCTTCGCGCCAAAGCCTTCAGGGTTCAGGCTACCTCCGCCTCGCCCAGCTACCTCGACCTTGGGTGCAGCTGGAAGTGGCTTCCGCCCTCAGCTGCTTCCTGCACCGCCAGGGCTCACTTGCTACCATTGTGGCGAAACGGGGCACTATTCCAGGGAGTGTCCCCAGAAGGCACCGACTACCTCAGCACCTGCACCGGCTCCCTCTACCCCAGCCGCCAAGGCCATGACCGTTAGCCATGGCCGCCTGAACCACGTCTCGGCTGAAGGAGTTGAGGAGGACCCTGGAGTTCTCATGGGTATGCTCCGAATCAAAGATTACCCACCTTCAGTCTTGTTTGATTCTGGAGCATCGCATTCATTCATATCCATAGCTTTTGCACACAACCATCATATACCGTTTGTGAACATGGACTCCCCCCTAGTGGTCAAGACGCCAGGCTCTAGTTGGCACACTAACTGGATCGCTCCAGAGGTTCAGATTTCTATAGGGTCAGTTCCCTTTCCGTTCTCACTGATAGCCCAGAAGTCAGATGGGATAGATGTCATTCTGGGCATGGACTGGTTAGTTAAATACCAGGCCAACCTAGACTGTGCTGCCAAGACTGTCACAGTGATCCACCCAACTTACAGGGTAGTGCGATACTGGTCCCCAACTTCTGCAAATCCATCCCCAGCCACTCCTCTCTCTCCGGAGATCAGTCTATGGTTCCTGGAAGGAACCACCCCGCCTGAAATGCATGAAGTTGTTGTGGTGTGTGATTTTCCCGATGTTTTTCTGGAGGAATTGCCTGGCATGCCACCTGATCGCAGAGCGGAGTTTGTGATTGAGTTGGTTCCGGGAACCGCCCCAATTTCCAAAAGGCCCTACCACATGCCAGCGGAAAAGCTAACTGAACTAAAGAAGCAACTTGATGAGCTGCTAGAAAAGGAATTCATCCGGCCGAGTAGCTCACCTTGGGGCTGCCCAGTCATCTTTCTCAAGAAGAGGGATTCAAATATTCCTCGGCTGGTTGTTGATTACCGCCCTTTGAATGCGGTGACCATCAAGAACAAGTACCCCATTCCTCGAATAACTGACTTGTTCGATCAGCTAGCTGGTGCAACGGTATTCTCCAAGATGGATCTGAGGTCAGGCTACCACCAGATCAAAATCAGAAAGGAGGATATTCCGAAGACGGCTTTCACTACCCGTTATGGGTTATATGAGTACACCATCATGTCCTTCGGCCTCACAAATGCTCCGGCTACATTCATGAGGCTGATGAATTCCATCTTCCATGAGTACCTCGACAAGTTCGTCATTATTTACATCGATGACATCCTTGTCTACTCCAAAACCGAAGAAGAACATGTCGAGCATCTTCGGCTAGTTCTGACCAAGCTTCGTGATCACCGCCTCTATGCCAAGTTTTCCAAGTGTGAATTTTGGCCAAAGGAGCTCCTTTTTCTCGGTCATGTGGTGTCATCTGCTGGAGTAGCGGTGATACCTGACAAGATTCAGGCTATCCTGGATTGGCCAACTCCCAAGTCCGTCAAAGATATATCCGAAGCTTCCTTGGGTTGGCGGGTTATTACTGCCGCTTCATCGAGGGCTTTTCCAAGATAGCCAAGGCACTGACTGACCTCCTCAAGAAAAACAAACAATTTTTGTGGTCAGACAAAGTTGAAGAGAGCTTCCAAACCCTCAAGGTCAAGCTCACTACCACACCGGTGCTTGTCCTTCCCGACACCGACAAAGACTTTGTCGTCTATTGTGATGCATCACTCCAACGCTTGGGCTGTGTTTTGATCCAAGAAGGTCATGTTGTCGCCTATGCTTCACGTCAACTCAAACCACATGAGCAAAACTATCCCACTCATGATCTAGAGCTTGCTGCCGTGGTTCACGCTCTGAAGCAATGGAGGCCCTACCTGTTGGGCAACCGTTGCGAGATCTACTCCGATCATCAAAGTCTGAAATATCTCTTCACCCAGCCGGATCTGAATCGGAGGCAGAGAAGATGGTTGGAATTAATAAAAGACTATGATGTGACCCTCAATTATCAGCCCGGCAAGGCCAATGTCGTGGCCGATGCTCTGAATCGCAAGGCCTATTGCAACACAATTATGATTGAAAAGGCTCAACCTGCTCTTCATGAGGAATTTGCTCGATTAAATCTAGAGATTGTTCCCTCCGGATATCTAGCTAACCTCGAGATCAAATCCACTCTTGAGGATAAAATCAAGGCCGCCCAGCAACATGATGCTGGCATCCGCAAGATCAAAAAGAATATTGCAATTGGGAAGGGCAAGTGCTTCTCCGTTGATGATTTCGGTGTTGTCTATTTTGGGGACCGTCTCGTGGTGCCCAAGACGGGAAATACCAAGGGGTTGTTACTCCAAGAAGCGCATGAATCTCCCATATCCATCCATCCTGGTAGCACCAAAATGTACCAAGACCTCCGCTCCAAATTCTGGTGGACTCGCATGAAGCGGGAAATTGACAAATATGTAGCTGAATGCGACGTCTGTCGCCGAGTGAAGGCTGAACATCAAAGGCCAGCTGGTACTCTTCGCCCCATAGCCATTCCCGAGTGGAAATGGGATGAAGTTGGCATGGATTTCATTACCGGCTTCCCAAAATCACAAAAAGGAAATAATGCCATTTGGGTAGTCATTGACCGTCTATCCAAGGTCGCTCATTTCCTCCCGGTTCGGGATGATTATTCGAGCAAGCCAACTTGCTGACTTGTATCTTGCCCGGATTGTTCCTTTGCATGGGGTTCCTTTGCGGATTATCTCCGACCGGGGAAGTCTGTTCGTCTCCAAATTCTGGCAGAGTTTCCAAACAGCTTTGGGAACCCGTCACAACTTCAGCATAGCCTATCATCCTCAAACTGACGGTCAAACTGAGAGGGTGAACCAAGTTCTTGAGGACATGCTTCGGGCATGTGTCATCTCCTTCGGTAAGGGTTGGAAAAATATCTCCCCCTCGCAGAGTTCTCCTACAACAACAGCTACCAAGCTAGTTTGCAAATGGCTCCCTTTGAGGTTCTTTATGGGAGAAAATGCCGGACTCCTCTAAATTGGTCTGAAACCGGAGAGAGGCCACTCTTCGGTCCTGATGTGATAAATGAGGCCGAGGAGAAAGTCCGTATCATTCGGGATAATCTCAAGGCTGCTCAATCTAGGTAGAAAAGCTACTATGACAAGCATCATCAAGAGGTCCACTATGAAATTGGTGACAAGGCCTATCTTCGAGTCTCTCCCCTCCGAGGCGTTCGTCGCTTCGGGATCAAGGGCAAGTTGGCAACTCGCTATGTTGGTCCTTTCACCATCCTAGCCAAGCGAGGAGATCTCTCCTATCAACTCGATCTACCCTCCAACTTCCCGGATGTACATGATGTGTTTCATGTCTCCCAACTCCGTCGATGCTTCAAAGATCCTATCCGTGGGGTTGATCATGAGGTGTTGGACATCCAGGAGGATTTGACTTACCGCGAGCATCCTATCCGCATCTTGGATGAAGCGGAAAGGAAAACCCGCAACAAGACCATCAAGTTCCTCAAAATCCAATGGTCTAACCATTCCGAAGAAGAAGCCACTTGGGAGCGAGAAACTAGTCTTCGACAGGAATACCCCACCTTCTTCACTCAAGCCTAGAATCTCGGGACGAGATTCCTGTAAGGGGGGTAGATTTGTAACAGCCCCAGCTTGATACTGAAAATACGAAGAATTTTTCCACTTTTTGCATTCTTCTTTGCATCATGGCATCCATATGAAATTGCTATTTCTACCTATCCAATTATGCAAGCAACTAAAATGGGGAAGCAAAACTTCCCAAACATCCAAACCAATGCAATTGCTTAACTTGGACAAACAAATCACTCTTGGACTTCCAAATTGATTAGGAAGTTCCAAGTTTACATTTTATAACCCATTTCTCAAAATCTAAATATTGCCAATTAAGAAATGAATTTGGGAATCTAAAATTGGTTTAATTCAAATCCTATTTTTGAAACCAAGTTAAACTTTTCAAAAATACAAAATAAAATTATGGGGAGGTTCATTACTATATTGGGAGCCTCAATGAATATTTTCATTATTTTTGAAGGTGCTTGAGTGCTCCAAGTATATACATTTTGGAAATTGTCAAATTTGACCATATTTAGAGCCTGTGAACAAATGTGGTCCAAAACATTTTATTTTGGGGCACCAATTTTTCTGGAGCTTCTTTATGCCATGGGGAGGCTTTATGAATTTTGGCAGATTTTATAAAACTGTTTAAAGGCCTCATTTAAATAGCTAAAACCCTGTTAGTTCTAAAACAGAAAAATAGAAAAATGTTGCCAGGGGTTTTTTTCGCAAAGTGTCATCTCCTTCTTCCTGTAGCGACCAATCCGCACATCGAGCTCGCTCCCGTCGTCGCCACCGTACCTGCACTGGCGCCATGCCTCCATGCTCCCTCGTGACGATAAGGAGGACCTGACGATGTCACCTGCTCTCTTCCCCTCGCCCACCTACTCCCTCTACTCTCTCCTCCCCTCCGCTTTCTCACCCCCGTGACCGTTGTCTTGTTCGTGTCGCCGTCACCGGGCCGCTGCATTTCCGTCACCTGGAGCCGCCCCGCGCAGATCGGAGACCATAGGAAGCTCCACCGTGACCTCCTCCCACTCCACGCCCAAGGAATCGGGCCGGGACGCCCTCTACCTCAAGCACGCCGTCGATCCCTTTCGCCTCCGTCCGCTGCCTCCGAGCACCATTGCGCCGTCGTCCGTCTTCCCCCGCCTCTTCCGACCACCCCATCGTGCCCTTGGTGAGCTCGCGGTCCGAAAGGACACCTTCTCCCTCTTCCTCCCCCCATGTTTCACCGCTGCCGTGCGCCACCGTGCCGCGGTCACCGCCGCGCGCCGCCCCGGTGCGCTCGGCCTGGGCTCAGGTCTGGGCCGGCTAGGAGGCCGGTAGCCTCAGACCATGGGCCGGCCTGGTGCCCGGTCTGGGCCGGCCAGGAGGCCGGCCGCCTCAGGCACCATCCCGGCCTGGAAACCGGCCTGGGCCGACCTGTGGGCCGGCCCAAACAGTAAAAGCAGTTTTTATTTAAAATAAAATAAATGATAACTATTTAAATATTGGTTCAAATTTAGCAAATGATATACCAAGTTGTTCAGAAAAACAAACCCTACCTGTTGGTATCATTGTAATGATCTTTAGAAACTATTATTCTTGCTGTTTATTAAGAATTATTAAAATGGCATAAATAATACCTAATTTGGGAAAATTCATAACTCGATAAATATTTAACCAAAAATTATGAATAAAATATCGAAATGATCAGTGTTTCAAATGCTATCAAATCATGATCACAAATATTTATTTGATGTTATTCTTTAAATGATTAAACGAATTAAATTCAATTAATTAATTAATTCACTATTTAATCATCGATAATTGAAAATTTACAAATAAGATACCAAAATGATCGGAAGAATAAACCCTATCCATTCATGTCATGTTCATGCATATCTAAACCACTTTGAGTAAATTAATAAAAGTATGAACAATGTGGTCATTAAGTTAAATATGGGGTTGTTTCCAAATAATTGCACTAATTATTTGGCTCTCCATTTAATTTTGCTATTTAAATTATATGATGATATCTTTGCATAATCTTGTCATGTCATCATGTGATTATGCATTGCACCTTGTCTTCGTGTTATTTATTTGTTCCTTTGTTATTATTTTTGGGTATCGATAGATTCCGGAGTGGAGGTTAACTCTACCTACCCCGACGAGCCGTACTACACGCCCCGGCAGCAAGGCAAGAGATAACCTAACCTTCTTGGCATCTAGCATCCTATTGTTTTATAAACTTATTTTATCCACCATAATATTGCATTCGATTCTATGTCAACCTTGGTCAATACTAGAGTACCCTATGAATGCATGTTTTCCCCCGAACCAATCACATGCTTCCCCTCCTATGAACCATAGGTTTGATGTGGGCCGGAGACAAGAATATAATTGTTGTAATTTAAATGCTTAGCAATGCTTAGCCATGCTTAGTCGAATGCTAGTAATGGCCGTTGTTTAATTTCCATAATTATGATATTGATGGAATGTTTCGGACATGGTGGTTACTTGTGATGCTTAATTAAAATGTTAAGAAGGCTTGGATGGGTTGCCATCGGGGATAGTGTTTTGTCTCATTCTTGCCCCTAGGTGCGAGTTCTTTACCTCTTGAACCAAGACGATCGTGCTTCCAACGGTGGGGACATATGGAATCCCCTTTAACTAAATAACTTGTGCGGGCGTATCCAAGGGTCCTCTAGTTCGCTATTTCCATTTGTGTGTGAGTGTGTGGGTGGAAAAAGGAATGATGAGGATGGTGGTGTTTAGGGCGTGGCGATGGGACAGGGTGTTGAAATAGGCACTGAACTTGCCCTGTGGCCACAGATGACTCTTGGATAGTCTCACGTGAGGTAAAGGTTTAACCGCGCCCACTCGCCGGCCTTCCCCGGAAGAGGGCCAATCAGGTGAGCCGAACGGTACCGGTGGGTAAATTAGTACACCCCTGCAGGGTAAATCTTTTCAAAAAGCCGTGTCCACGGTTATGGACGACTTGGGAATAGACGATAAGATCATAGAGAACCTGAACATTTTAATTAATTTGGCAGCTAAAGGTTGCATAATCAACGTGTGTTAAAAGGTTCATTTCCTCGAGGGTGATTCGAGGGAGTGCCTTGGTGGTGACGAGTGATGATTCTTGGTACTATTTGGTTCGATGAGAACCGAAGGAAAAAGTTACTCTCTTATCCCCTTTTGAGAAAAAAATTTCTGAGTAGACGATGCCATGGAGTCATTTATGTCTTTTATAAAGGAAACTAGCTTTATGCAAAAATAACTACATACAGCTTTAGAGACTCCGTCAGCATTGGGCCTATATCGCCCTACTAAACTTGCGAGTACGTCGTACTCAGTCTCTCTTTGCTGCCTTTATAATTTGTTTCAGAGGAGGACGACACCGAGCACACAGGTGGTTTCTTCCTGGACATCGATGAATAGTTCGGGGTTCCCAGGTGGCAGCTTGGGACCGTGGAACAAGCTGGCTGGGATTGTTTATCTGTAGGCCTCTTAGGCCATATTTTGGATCTTGTTGTTAGACAACACTACTTCGCTTCCGCATGATGAATTGTTGGGTCTGTGACATTTTGTGTGTAATATTTATATCTTTCTCATATATGAGTTGCTATATGAATCTTTGTGTCGTAGAGTCTGTGATGTGCCAGTTGTTCCACAAGTCTTGATCGCTTTATTATGCATGATAGCTATGTCTGAGCTTATGGCATGATCGAAGTGTTGCGTGCCAATGATCCATTCCGATCACGCCTACCAAAGGTTTTGGCCTGGGATTGGTAAACCCAGTAACCTTCGATCGTGTAGCATGACCGGTTGCACAAAGCTTCATTGCATAGTTCTGGGGTCGGGGCGCTACACAGGTACAGGGGCCGCGTGGGCCCACCTCTTTTGGCCCTCGTGGCCCCGTTTGCGTCGATCCTTCGCCCTGAAGCATCCTCGTGACCTAAAAACGCCTATATAAAGAGCCCCCCGATGTTCTTCGAAGAGGGAGCCGCCACACGAGAGAAAGAAGAAATAGAGACCAGGAGGCTGCAGATTGGAGGGGGGAAACTCCGGCAGAGCGCTGCCGGAAAGGTCTCCTTCTTCTCCATCGACATCTCCACCATCTCCATGATGAAGAGGGAGTAGTCCACCTCTGGACTATGGGTTTGTGGCAGTAGCATATGTATCTCTCTCTCTCTCTTGAGCTTCACTAATTAGCACTGTATGAGCTGCTGAACATGATTACAGTCATCGTTGTATTACCTTTGTGGTGGATCTTTTTATGAGTTAATATATGTTGAGATTGCAATGTTTATTTCAGTTATGAAAGTAGATGCATATTATGTACCCCGTTCTTGTATCCTTGTTTTGATCAAGCATGTTTATGAGAGCGTGTGAGGGGGAACGTGTGCATTAGTTGGAGTAACGGGGGTGGTGATGTGATAAGCTAACAACTTAATATCGCAATCCATTGGGTGTTTACCTTACTTTGTTGCCTCACTAGGTATAAACCAAAATACCATGTTGCAAGGTATGAGGAGTGACAAGCCTCTACCTATGACTAGATCCAGCATGTTCTTATTTTCACTTCATGTCATTAATCTCAAGGCTATACTCTGAGTCATCTTAATTAATGAGGTGTTATGATTTAGTTCGCATCTTGGTGGAGTATAAGTGAGACTAATAATCAAAAGGTCTCTATGTTAGGACGTGATGCCCATATAATTAGTAACATGTCATTAAACTTGTTTGCAATCTCATATGTTAATCATATGTCTACTTATTTGCCACACTATATTAAAGAGAGAGTGCATGTGTGAAACCATGAACCCCGGTCCATTTTTAATCATAAGAAACAACTTTCCAACCACTTTTAAGCATTTTCTACATTCAGCCATTTTAAAATCAGAAAATACAAAAACACTTTTATTCATTGCATACACATATAAAAACCCCAAAAATATCATCCATCATCATTACTATCATCCTTGCATTACTACTTACACCCATTGCATATTTATTTACTGTTTTGCATTCATTATTATCTTAATATCATTCTCACACCTTGTGCTTGACAACCACTTGGTGAGGTTGAGGGCACAAAGCAATCTACTTTGTTTGCAGGAAATCTAGAGAAGGACAAGGAGATAAAATCCCCACTACTGATTCCCCGAGAGTTCGATATTAAACCCTCGAGTCACCCTCGTGGGGAAAAAACTTCCACTTCTACATACTCTGCACTTGGAGGCTCAACCTATCCCATATATTATTTTCCTTTCAGGGTATCAAGAGTGCTTGTTGGCATAGTTGAGGTAGAAACACTCTCATCAATTCCGTCATCATGTGTTTTTTCTGCGCCGTTGCCGGGGAATCATAGCTGGAAGGTTTTATCCAAGGATATCACAACAAAGTCAACTTCATCACCAACTTGTGCTAACACCTAAGCTTGGGGAGGTTGCACCTACGTGAGCATCATCTTGTCCATCTTTACCTTCAAGCATTTTATTTTGTTTTGTTATTGTCTTGCATATCATTTTTAGATTTCGGTTTGCATATTTTATTTTTAGTTTTGCATAAAAAAATGCAACGGAGAAACTTTCTGGAATGTCTATGGGTTATGTCAAAACTATGGGAGCTTACTATGAATATCGATCAACCAAAGAAGCAAATAGAATGCTTGAATTACTTGAACATCTCAATGATATGGCTATTGAGTTTTGTGAATTACATGATGTAACTTGCTGCTTTAGAAAAGACTATAAACACTCTCCCTATCAATGTAAGCACAACAGTGATCCTCTAATTGCTTGTTATCGTGAAAATAAATTTTCATGCCCTGATATAGAACAAGTTGAGAAATATATTGCTTATGTTGCAGCCCATGAAATAGACTTTCTTATTGATAATTTTTTTGCAACTAGTCATGAAGCTCGTGTAATTAAAGGACACATTTCTATTATTCTCCAACTTTGCAAAAAACAATTTAGTGACAATGTTTATGTTAAAGAAAGAATTCTTGCTTCCATGGAAAGTACTAATATTTTGCAGGAAGAGGATGATGAAAACATAAGCTTGGAAGAGGAAGAATGTGAAGAGGAGATTGAAATGGATATGTCCCAACCTAAGCTTGGGGAAGAGTCGGATCTCCCAACTTCACCATCAACATTTGATAGTAGCACTCAAACTCAAAAATCTTTTGTTATTTATGAGAACCCATGTTATGATGAGTGTCAAACTGAAAATTCTATGGTCCTATATGATAACCCATGCTATTATGATAAAACTAATAATGCTCCTTTACTTTTTAATGATGCTACTAGTGAACTTATTGATGATAATGAGGAGTGTTGTTTAAATATGCTATATGATAATGCTTTAGATGATGGTCCTATGCTTATTGATAATCCTCAATGTTTAGAAGTTGTTACAAATTTATGTGAGGATAAAAATGATATACTTGCAGTTTGTGATGGTACTCTTACTCATGAGAGTCCTACTTTGTTCTTAAATTCTCCTAGTTACACCATGGAGGAGAAATTTGCTTATGTTGAGAAATACTTATGTGGTTTGCAATTATCTTTAGTTCTAAATATTTGTTGCAGCCATGATATTAAACTTTATATTGATCTTAATAATTATTTTGAAAGAGGGAAGCATGCTAATGAATTCCAAAATAAATTTAATGATCCTCTTTATGTGCCTATATTATCTAAGTTGAATGATTCTTGTGATTCTATGGTTGAATTTATTTCTTCTACTTGCAACTATTATAAAAGAAGAGGTAATAAGAACCCTCTTTATGCTAATAATAAATATATGTTGCAAGTAACTACTATTAATATGCATTGTGAAATTTCTATTTATTGTGATTCATTCATATACAAAATGCCAATGCATAGCAAGAAAGTTAGACTTCGTTGTTATTACTTTTGTGTTTTGTTTTTCTCTTTACTAGGTTTCAACTTGACTATTATTTTGATTGGCTTGAGAGCACCATGGGATCCTGGTATTTGCATGAAAAACTTCCCAGGGAAGAGGGACATACCAAAGTTCAAGCTCCCTCATGAGCTTCATCTTCGGCAAACAACACGTAAGTAAGCCTAGCTATATGGCTATAAAGAAAGCGCTTTACGGGAGGCAACCCGGTTGTTTTTATTTGGATTTTCTTTGTGTCCTCTTGCTGTAACAAGAGAATGTTTTCTTAGCTTAGTTTCTGTAATTTTTAATAAAGTGCCAAGTTTTACCTATTTTGGTTTGAAAAAGTTGCTATTTCTATTCGGAGATTTTATTTCTGCACGAAGTCTGTCCACGGATTGATTTTTCATTGTTATGCTGTAACTCCGAATGAGCTGAAATTTTAACTGTAACTGAACTTTTCGTCCTATGTATTACTGAATTTTTTCAGAATTTTTTGACGAGTTTAAGTAGGACATAAAAATACATTTTGCTGCTGCTGTTTTTCTGGACAGATTCTCTCCTATATTGTTTTATGCATAGTCTGAACTTTTGAGTTGACTCTTTTTTATCCAATTGAGTTTATGAGTAGGCATAAAACATTATACACTCTCTGAACATTCATATGTATTTTAGTCCATGGATTATATGCAGCAAGAAGCCTATTTGTTTATCTCTACTAATATCACCCCACAGAAAAGAAATGGGAGAAACAGTGTTTTGAAGTTTTTTCACAGGGATTGGAGGAGATGCACCATGAGTTATCCAAGGATGGTGAAAACCATAAGCTTGGGGATGTGGAGAACATCCCCACTGAACCAACATACTCTTGGTTTGCACACGTCTAACTTCTGTTTTTCATTTGAAACACTTTATCGCATAAACTTGGAGCGTCTTTTTGTTTGTTTTTGCTTTGATTTATTTTTATTTTTGTGAGACCACCACACTATCATTTATATATGAGAAATCTACTGGAAATATTGGTTGAAATATCTTGCATGCTTTTGTTGAATTGGGAAAAGGGATGTCTAAGTTGATTTTTAATGACACATATAGTTGCATGATTCATGAGCTTCTTTATGAGTAATAATTTGCAAATGCTTTATCATGAGCTATCTTTTATTCATGTTTTGATGCTGAATGTTATTTCACCTTGTTTGACATTAATTAGTTAGTTCTATGGACACTCATGCATGCATCTAGATGGTCATCTTTCTCCCTTTTGCTAGCCCAAAAATTCCAACAAGTAAAAACTTGTTTCCAACACCTTCAACCAAAGTTTTTCCAGTGAGTCCACCATATCTACCTATTAGCTTTATGCTATTCCAAGTATGTTTACCATGTTATTTGTGTTATCTATACCTCTAAATGAAAATGATTATGTTATTTATTGTAATGGGAAAAGTTGGTTAAAAAGCTCTCGCGAACTTGATGCACACTTTATTTTTATTGCATTTAATAAACATGAACAATTGTGATTAATATTATGATGATAGTGGCTTGTTAAATGTTTAAGGTTCGGAGTTAGCCCATATGTGCTGTCACATGCAAAGCTTTCAACATGTTCCATCATTTATTTAGTTGATATCATGTACTTTTGTTTATGGATGCCTATCATGGTGAAATAATGTGGAAATAGAGTAAGTTTAAATGAGTTTGTATAAATGGTTAGAGAGAAACCTGGGCCGCTAATCTAAGCCATGCATCATTAATGGTGGAAATTTACTTACATGCTATTTTGAACTTTCTGTGATACACCCTACAATAAAAAGCTATATCAAGTGGTAAATAAAAAGGGTGTTGAGGTTGTTCATTATGTTTGTTTGTCTTGTTGTTTTGATGTGGGCTTGATCCATATCATGGGACAAGAGGTACCCCAGTTGACGCTCTTGATGATACCATTATTACTTACAATGATAGATAACTTAAACTTACTTTGTTTCCCAAGTTGAGTAATCATGTTGTAGGTACTTGTATTCAAGGGGCATGAGACATCTAACCTTACTTTATCAAGGCCACTACTCATATTTGCTTTCACATTTAACTTTAATCATTCAAGATGCTATGATAGGAGAATGAGATCTTAACACCAAGTATTACCATTGCATTCAATAACTTAAGTAGAATAGTTTGGAGGATAGATGAAACTTATGCATGTTTTACCTCTACTCATTTATATATCCTTTCCAAAGTATCCACTTTTACTTTCAGATTTTCGTCTTCACTCTATGACCAATGTAGGATGTTCTTGCTTATCATATGCATACTTGTGGTCCATATTACTATCTTTTATATTACACTTGTGAACTATCATTGAACATCCTTGCATTGAATACTTAATATCATTTTATAAACTGTTTGCATATTGCTACTTCTTTGAATTAATGAATCATTTGACTTTATGTAGCAGTAGCAATCATCTTTTATATCCATGTTGTTATTATATTGCAAAGTTCATGTTAGTTTTATCACTTTCATACTCGAGGACGAGCATGAGTTAAGCTTGGGGATGTTGATGCATGTAAAATGCATACATGAACTTTGCACTATAACACTTGTTTTCCATTCATATTTGCATCATATAAGGGGTATATTACTGTTATTTAATGATTTTTGGTAATTAATAATGATTTCCCCTTTTTATGGAATTAATCCTGCGTAGGCAGAAAACCCCTATTTCTTTCCTTATTTGTTTCAGGGCCTTAACGACGTCATAATGAGCTATAAATTTACGAGGATCATTATTTTGGAAGGAGGAAGACCTAGGAGCGAAAGAAGCAAGCGAACGGAGGCCGGAGGGGCAAAAGGGGGTGCCCCACGCGACCAGGTACAGGGGCCACGTGGGCCCACCTCTTTTGGCCCTCGTGGCCCCGTTTGTGTCGATCCTTCGCCCTGAAGCATCCTCGTGACCTAAAAACGCCTATATAAAGAGCCCCCCGACGTTCTTCGAAGAGGGAGCCGCCACACGAGAGAAACAAGAAACAGAGACCAGGAGGCTACATATTGGAGGGGGGAAACTCCGGCGGAGCGCTGCCGGAGAGGTCTCCTTCTTCTCCATCGACATCTCCACCATCTCCATGATGAAGAGGGAGTAGTCCACCTCAGAGACCAGGAGGCTACAGATTGGAGGGGGGAAACTCTAGCGGAGCGCTGCCGGAGTGGTATCCTTCTTCTCCATCGACATCTCCACCATCTCCATGATGAAGAGGGAGTAGTCCACCTCTGGACTATGGGTTTGTGGCAGTAGCATATGTATCTCTCTCTCTTAAGCTTCACTAATTAGCACTGTATGAGCTGCTGAACATAATTACGGTCATCGTTGTATTACCTTTGTGGTGGATCTTTTTATGAGTTAATATATGTTGAGATTGCAATGTTTATTTCAGTTATGAAAGTAGATGCATATTATGTACCCCGTTTTTGTATCCTTGTTTTGATCAAGCATGTTTATGAGAGCGTGTGAGGGGGAACGTGTGCATTATTTGGAGTAACGGGGGTGGTGATGTGATAAGCTGACAACTTAATATCGCGATCCATTGGGTGTTTACCTTACTTTGTTGCCTCACTAGGGATAAACCAAAATACCATGTTGCAAGGTATGAGGAGTGACAAGCCTCTACCTATGACTAGATCCAGCATGTTCTTATTTTCACTTCATGTCATTAATCTTAAGGCTATACTCTGAGTCATCTTAATTACTGAGGTGTTATGATTTAGTTAGCATCTTGGTGGAGTATAAGTGAGACTAATAATCAAAAGGTCTCTATGTTAGGACGTGATGCCCATATAATTAGTAACATGTCATTAAACTTGTTTGCAATCTCATATGTTAATCCTATGTCTACTTATTTGCCACACTATATTAAAGAGAGAGTGCATGTGTGAAACCATGAACCCCGGTCCATTTTTAATCATAAGAAACAACTTTCCAACCACTTTTAAGCATTTTCTACATTCAGCCATTTTAAAATCAGAAAATACAAAAACACTTTTATTCATTGCATACACATATAAAAACCCCAAAAATATCATCCATCATCATTACTATCATCCTTGCATTACTACTTACCACCATTGCATATTTATTTACTGTTTTGCATTCATTATTATCTTAATATCATTCTCGCACCTTGTGCTTGACAACCACTTGGTGAGGTTGAGGGCACAAAGCAATCTACTTTGTTTGCAGGAAATCTGGAGAAGGACAAGGAGATAAAATCCCCACTACTGATTCCCCGAGAGTTCGATATTAAACCCTCAAGTCACCCTTGTGGTGAAAAAACTTCCACTTCTACATACTCTGCACTTGGAGGCTCAACCTATCCCATATATTATTTTTCTTTCAGGGTATCAAGAGTGCTTGTTGGCGTAGTTGAGGGAGAAACACTCTCATCAATTCCGTCATCAGTGGGTCATCAAGACTCTTTTCTGGCGCCGTTACTGGGGAGTGTAGCGCTATTGGTAAGTGGAAATTGTAAGAAACTCTTTTATTGTAAATGTTGTTTTTATTTTTGCTTGTTACTTTGCTTCGTTATGGAGCACTCTTCACTTAATATGCTGTTTGGGAGTGACTCTGCCACCGCACCTGTGGTGGATAAGAGTCCTCCGCTCTCTGAAATTGATCCATTTAAAATACCCATGGGAATTATTAATCATGTTATGAGTAACCGTTATGCAGGGGATAGAACCATCCATCTAGGTTATCATTTGCTTTATATTAAAGATCCGTGTGAGCTATTTAAGATTGCAGGTATGTCAAAAGAGGTAATCATGAGGAAATTATTCTCAATATCACTAAAGGATAAAGCTATGGATTGGTATATGCTTCTGGATAATTCTCACTTGATGGATTGGAAAGAGCTTATGTCTCTCTTTTATTCTAAATTTTATCCTCTTCATGAAATTCATCAAGATAGAAATTATATTTATAACTTTTGGACACATGAAGGAGAAATCATCGCTCAAGCTTGGGGGAGGTTGAAATCTGTAATGCTTAAATGTCCCAATCATAAGCTTCCTAATGATATAATTGTTAACAATTTCTATGCGAGGCTGCCTCGCAATGATAAGGATATGCTTGATGCCTCTTCTCTTGGATCCTTTACGAACAAAGAAGTTAATGCTAAATGGGATTTAATTGAAAGGATTTATCGCAATGCGGAAGATTGGGAGATCGACAAAGGTAAAGAATCAGGTATAAATTATGATTATGACTGCATTAAATCTTTCATGAAAACTGAAAGTTTTAATATGCTTAGTGCTAAGTTTGGGCTCGATTCTCAAATTGTTGTTGATCTTTGTAAATCCTTTGCTGACCATATTAATATTCCAAAAGAAAAGTGGGATAAGTATCATGAACCATTTAAAGATGTTTGTAAAACGGAAGTGCTTGCTAGTGATGATGTGCCTGTCCAGACAGTTGAACCTGTTTTACCTGCTGTTTACTTTGAAAAGCCACCCTTTCCTATAAAAATTAAAGAACACTCAATCGTGGCTAGTGTGGTTAATAAAAGTGAAAGGAAATTTTATGAACCTGATGAACAACTTGAAATTGCCTCTCCAGTAGCTTTGGTTAAAGATTTGGTAACTGAGAACGTCGATGGAAGTTCTATTTATTTTTGTGAAGGTGCTACTAACATTGTTAGACAGGATAAAAGTGCAAAAGTTGTTGCTACTCCTGTGGTCTCTGTCAAGATAGGTGATCATTGCTATTATGGATTATGTGATATGGGTGCAAGTGCAAGTGCTATTCCTTATACACTTTATCAAGAAATAATACGCAAAATTGCACCATGTGAGCTTGAAGATATTGATTTGGAGATTAAATTGGCTAATAGAGATGTCATCCACCTGGTGGGAATTGTCAGAGACGTTGAAGTTTTATGTGGTAAGGTAAAATATCCAACTGATTTCCTTGTCTTGGGGTCGGTTAAAGATAAATTTTGTCCTATCATATTTGGTAGACCTTTCTTAAATACTTGTAGTGCTGTTATAGATTTTAAGAAAGAAAAGGTCTCTGTTCAATTCGCCGGAGAACCGTATGAATTTAATTTTTCCAAATTTGCTAGACATCGTTCTGATAAAGAATTACCTAATGAGGATCTTATTATTGAAAGAATTGCTTCTATTGCCGTGCCTCCTAATGATCCTTTGTAGCAATATATGTAGGAACATGAGAATGATATGTTTATGTAGGAAAGAGAGGAAATTGATGAAGTCTTCTTCAGACAGCCGGCTATTCTAAAGCATGATCTACCTGTGGAGTCTCTGGGGACCCAGACACCTCCAAAGGGAGATCCCATTTTTGAATTAAAAGCTCTTCCAGACACTCTCAAATATACATATTTGGATGAGAAGAAAATATATCCTGTTATTATCAATTCTAACCTTTCAGTGAAAGAGGAGGAGCGATTATTGGAGGTCCTTAGGAAACATCGAGCTGCGTTGGGATATACTCTTGATGATCTTCAGGGGATTTTTCCATCTATTTGTCAACATGCAATTAATCTTGAGCCTGATGCGAAGCCCGTTGTTGATCATCAACGAAGATTGAATCCAAAGATGAAGGATGTGGTAAGGAATGAGATACTCAAGCTTCTCGATGCAGGTATAATTTATCCTATTGCTGATAGTAGATGGGTTAGTCCTGTTCACTGCTAATGATAATAATGAACTCATTCCTCAAAGAACAGTTGTAGGGTATAGAATGTGCATTGATTATAGCAAACTTAATATGGCTACTCGAAAAGACTATTATCCTTTGCCTTTTATTTATCAAATGTTTGAAAGACTTTCTAAGAATTCTCACTTTTGTTTCCTTGATGGTTATTCTGGTTTCTCTCAAATTGCTGTTAAATTTGAAGATCAAGAAAAAACTACATTTACTTGTCCTTATGGAACTTATGCCTATAAACGTATGCCTTTTGGTTTGTGTAATGCACCTACTACTTTTCAAAGATGCATGTCCGCTATTTTTCATGGTTTTTGTGAGGAAATTGTGGAAGTCTTCATGGACGATTTCTCCGTCTATGGAACTTCTTTCGGCAATTGCCTCTATAATCTTAACAAAGTTTTGCAGAGATGTGAGGAGACCAATCTTGTTCTCAATTGGGAGAAGTGTCATTTCATGGTAAATGAAGGCATAGTGCTTGGACATAAAATTTCTGAAAGGGGGATTGAAGTCGATAAAGCCAAAATTGAAGCAATTGAGAAAATACCCTATCCAAGAGACATCAAAGGTATTCGTAGTTTCCTCGGTCATGCTGGTTTTTATAGGAGGTTTATTAAAGATTTTTCTAAGACGTCGCGGCCTCTCACTAATCTTCTTCAAAAAGATATTCCATATGTTTTTTATGAAGATTGTAAGGAAGCCTTCGAGGTACTAAAAAGGGCTTTAATCACCGCTCCTATAGTTCAACCGTCTGATTGGAATTTACCCTTTGAAATTATGTGTGATGCTAGTGATTATGCTGTAGGGGCTGTCCTCGGCCAAAGAATTGATAAGAAGTTGAATGTAATTCATTATGCTAGTAAAACTTTGGATAGTGCACAGAAAAATTATGCAACCACTGAAAAGGAATTTTTAGCTGTCGTTTTTGCTTGTGATAAATTTAGACAATATATTGTGGACTCTAAAGTAACTATTCATACTAACCATGCTGCAATTAAGTACCTTATGGAGAAGAAAGATGCTAAGCCTAGACTTATTAGATGGGTGCTTTTGCTGCAAGAGTTTTATTTGCATATTGTTGATAGAAAAGGTGCAGAAAATCCTGTAGCTGATAATTTTTCTAGAATGGAAAATATTCCTCATGATCCCATCCCTGTAAATGATAGTTTCCCTGACGAACAACTTGCCATCGTTAAGGTAACTTCTCGTGATGCTCCTTTGTATGCTGATTATGCTAATTTTATTGTCTCGAAATTTTTGCCTCCAAGTTTTACTTGTCAACAGAAAAAGAAATTCTTCTATGACTTGAGGCATTACTTTTGGGATGACCCACATTTATACAAGGAGGAAGCTGATGGAATCTTGAGGAGATGTATTCCTGAGCATGAACAGGAGGAGGTATTGAGGAAGTGCCACAATAGTGATTATGGAGGACATCACGCAGGTGAAAGGACTGCACATAAGGTTCTTCAATCAGGTTTTTATTGGCCAACATTATTTAAGGATGCTAAAAAGTTTGTTTCATCTTGTGATGAGTGTCAAAGGGTCGGTAACATTAGTAGACGTAATGAAATGCCTATGAATTATTCTCTTGTTATTGAACCTTTTGATTGTTGGGGGTTTGACTTTATGGGTCCTTTTCCCACTTCTCATGGTAATACTAATATTCTTGTTGATGTAGATTATGTTACTAAGTGGGTGGAAGCTATACCAACTAAAAGTGCTAATCATAAGACTTCCCTAAAAATGCTTAAAGAAGTTATCTTTCCTAGGTTTGGTGTGCCTAGATATCTTATGACTGATGGAGGATCTCATTTTATTCATGGAGCTTTTAGAAAGGTTTTAGCTAAGTACGATGTTAATCACAGAGTCTCCTCTCCGTATCATCCTCAAACTAGTGGGCAAGTTGAATTAACTAATAGAGAAATTAAACTGATCTTGCAAAAGACCGTTAACAAGTCTAGGAAGAATTGGTCTAAAAAACTTAATGATGCTTTATGGGCCTATAGAACTGCTTATAAAAATCTTATGGGTATGTCTCCTTATAAAATGGTTTATGGGAAGGCATGTCATTTGCCTCTTGAATTAGAACATAAAGCTTTTCGGCCGTTAGACAACTTAATTCTGATCCTAATCTTGCTGGTAAAACTAGGTTGCTTAAATTGAATTCCTTGGATGAGTGGAGAAACGAGGCTTATGAAAGTGCTCGTTTGTTTAAGGAAAAAGTAAATAGATGGCATGACAAAAGAATTTTGAAAAGAGAATTTAATGTTGGTGATAAAGTGTTTTGTATAGGTCTCGTCTCAGATTTTTTGCAGGAAAATTGCTATCAAAATGGGACGGACCATTCATCATTGAGGAAGTCTATCGCTCCGGAGCTATAAAGATTAATAATCTTGACGGAGACAAACCTCAAGTGGTGAATGGTCAGCGACTTAAGCACTACATCTCCGGTAATCCCTTGGAAAAGGATGCTGATGTTATTCAAGTGGTTTCTCCGGAAGAACTCATTGAAACCAAATACCGGAAGACTCCAGAATCAGCAAACGAATAGGTAACTGTTTCGGTAAGGAAAGTGTCTCGGAAAATTCCAGAAAATTTATATTATTTATTTTTTGAAAATTAGGAAAATTTGGAGACTGGACGGAGTACAAGACGGGCTCCAGGAGGCAGAGGCGGCCCTCTGCCGCGGCCCCACCCCAGGCCGCGGTGGGGACCCGCCCCTGGCCTCTGGACACCGCCTCCGACTCCGCCTAGTCCCGTCGCCTTCCTTTTATTGCAAAAATTTTCGCTATATATTTCCCCGAATTTTTCGAGAAGCGTATCCTGTGTTTTCGTCGTGTTCTTGTTTCGAGTTTTCTCTTGCCAGGGTATCGAAAACTCTCCATCTAGATGTCTTCTTGCGGATCTAGTAGGGAAGACTACACAGCAAGGCGCCTTCGTCGGATCCAACAAGACATTAATCGTGGGAACTTCATGAACTGGGTGACCGATGAGGAGATCGCCGCTAGGAAGGCGGAGCTGGAGCGCAACGTGCGGGAAGAAGTGAGAAGGGCGGCATCGCACCAACCGGGAGGAAGGGCAGAGAATCCAAGGCCGGGCAACATCACTTTTGTGGGATCCATTAACCCCCGACATGTTTATTCTCATGATGTTCCAGGTACAGTGCCGCAGCAGCAGGATCCCCATATTGCTCCATTGCTGTCGGAAGCTCATAGAGTGGCTGACCAGTTCTACGAGTAGTTCTGTTGCTTGAAAGCGGAAGTTGCAATACTAGAGGCAGAGAATCTGGAGCTTCGTCGACGTCTTCAGTATTTCTTGACACCTCTGGCTATGGTACCGCCATCTCCACCACGGGAATAAAATTCGGGCACTATGGGTAACGGCACTCCCTTGGCTTGTTACAAGCTTGGGGGAGAGCCCCGGTCTCTTTATCTTATGTCTTTTATTTTTTCGCAGTTTTGTGAGTCGTATCATGAGTAGAGAAGTTATTGGAAGTGCATGGTTGCCCCCATGCATGATTTTGGTAATTAATGACAATCTCTATGGACTAATGTTTGCATTGAGCTATATTTATAGGTGTGTCCATTTGTTTGCTTGTTCTCCATTTGTTGGAGTCAAGGTTAAGGGAAGAAGAAAAGTTAGAGTTGATCAAGGCTCTGTGCGGGTTGATCATCACTCAAGGCCAAGTGAAGATATGCCGAAGAGAGCGTCTCCCATCTTGGTGTATGGGGGAGCATCATGTGAATCTTCACCGAAGCGCGATCGAGGAAGGTGGTGCATCTTGAGGAGTTGAAGATCGTCTTCATCGACCTCAAGTGGATTTATGCGCAAGGCAAAGGTATGATCTTGATAGGGTTTCTATTTTACCGGTCTCATTTTGTTTAGTGAGAGACCGGATTATAGGATAGATAACCGTACTATCAAGAGGGGCTCTCGACCGAATATCGTGATCGTATCGTCGTAGGGAGCACAAACCTTTGCATCCATGCATTAATCTTTATTGGTTCTTATTTTTCTCTTATCGTGGTGTGGTCTTGGTGCTTGTCGTGCTTGTCATGACAATGCCAAGTTCACCGAAACGGTTTTCATATGCGTCCCCTCTTGCGTTTTCGGTATTGGAGATTTTGCCGGTTCATCCGTGCGGAAGATTTCTATCTTCCAATTCTTTGCAAAATCTCCATTGCTTGTTTGCCATTTTCAAAGGTAGCTTTTGTCGTCCTCTATCCAACAAACTTGGTTTTATTTCATTCGGACTTCAATTGCAAAAGTTATAGAATTTCCGGTTTGCGAAAATGAGTTTGTAACTTTTCCCATTTTGTTTTATTATATTTTCTTGGACTATGATGTTTCTATGCATGATCTTGTTGTGCCCATTGTGATGATTCCAACGAGTCCAAGATTATCGAAAACGGAGTTCGTGGGTGAAAGTTATTGCATTTCCGATTTGCAAATGGGAGCTTTTACCTTTCCCCATTTATCTTTATATTATATTCTTGGCTATGATGTTTCTCTGCATATTATTGTTGTGCTCGTTGTGACGATTCCAACGAGTCCAAGAATATCGAAAACGGAGTTCGTATGTGGGAGTTATCGCGTTTTCAATTTCGGTTTTCTATTAGACAGTTTTTTAAAAAAAGTAAAAGAAAAAAAAGGGACAGGCCTGCCGGCCAGGCCGGACCGAGGCCGGGACGAGGCCGGCATGCTCGGGCTCCTCCCCGGCCCTCTGGCCTCGTCCCGGCCCACCTTGCGCTGCCTGACCGGCCCAGGCCGGGACCAGGCCGGCCGGCTCGAGCTATGCCCCGGCCCAGCTCGGTGGCAGGCCGGTCCCTGGCCGGGGGAAGGCCGGCCCGTTTCTTTTCTGTTTTGTTCGCTGCGCTGCTTGCTGGCCGGCCCAAGGCTGGGCTCCCTGGCTGCATTTTTTCCCCTTTTGTCCCACGTTTTCTCCTCCAACGGCTCTTTTTTGGAGCCACCTATAAAAGGGTTTTCTTCCCCATTTTTCTTGTAGATCTCATCCCTTGCTCTCTCTCCTCCATTGCCAACATTTTGAGAGCTCGATTCCCTCTAATCCCTCCGATGATTCTTGCCCAAATTTAGGGAAACAAGAGAGGAGATCTAGATCCATCTTTCCACCAAACAAAATCTCCTCTAAGTGAGGGGAACTTGTGGGATCTAGATTTTGGAGTTCTTGGTGTTTCTCCTCCGTTCTTCCTCCTAAATCCCTCCGTAGCATTAGTTGCTTCGGTTGGATTTTGGGGAGAAGAGTTTGACCACTTGGTGTGATCTTCCCCTTTTGCATTTGTTGCATCAGGTTGTGCTCCCCACGGTGATTCGTGGGATTGAAGGTTGGGAGCTTGTTACTCTTGGGTCATTGGACCCTAGACGGTGGTGGTGCCGTGAAGACTTCGGCTTGTGAAGCTTCGGCACGTTGGGAGCCCCCAATTGAGTTGTGGGTGTGTGCCCCAAAAGTTGTAAGGGCCCTGGAATCCGCCACGAAGGATTCCGATAGTGGAAGGTGAACCAAACCTTTGGGTGCGGTTCATCGGAGAATAGGGTGAGGCCTTTGTGGCATCTTGAGTAAGCCTTTTGTGGCGAGCTCACACCCCTCCAACGAGACGTACTCCCTTAACAAGGAGGAACTCGGGAATACATCCTCGTCTCCGCGTGCCTCGGTTATCTCTATACCCGAGCTTTTACTTATGCAAATTTACATTGTGATAGCCATCGCGCTTGAAGTCTATATCTTGCTATCATCTTGTTGCTTGCCTTGTTTACCATAAGTTGTTGGTGCACTTTAGGTAAACCTAGAATTTTAGGTTGTTGGCTTGTTAATTTAAACACCTAGTTTTATTCCGCATTATCAAGCCCCTAAATAGAAAAGGTTTTATTCGCCTATTCACCCCCCCCCCCTCTACGCGACATCTCGGGCATAGTTGTTCTTTCAATTGGTATCAGAGCCTCGTCTCTCTTGTTTGGTTTTACCGCCTAGAGAGTAAAGATGTCGTCTAGGGATTTAGTGCACAATTCCTTGTTTAGATTTAATGGCACAAATTTTAATGTTTGGAAAACTCATATGCTTAGCCACTTACGGGTCTTGGACCCCAATATTGAGCGTATCTTAGATATAGGTTTTTCTCCTCCAAAGGATTGCGAAAGTAAGACTTTAGAGGATGAGAAAAACTTATATCTAGATGCTCTAGCATCTAACGAGTTTTGCAAGTTTGTGAGTGTAGTTGTGTTTGAGTCAATCATGCCTCTCCGGGATGCTCATGAGCTATGGACCAAGCTTCAAGGTAAATATGGAGTGTCCAACTCTATTGAGGATGATTGTTCTCCTTCCATCTCCGGCCGTGACAAGTTCTCATCTTCGTCTACTTCACCAAAATGTGGTAAGCCACAATCCAATGTGATGGTGAGTAGTGATAGGTCTTGCAATATTGATAGTGAGCTATTCTTTGATAATCTTTTATCTCTAGCTTGTTGCAATGCCTCATCTTTGGACTTAAACTCTTCTAGCACTCCTAATGTCATACATGCTAGTGTTGATAGTCCTTGTATATCTTCCAAAAATTGCTTAGATAAATCTAATGTTGATATGCTTGCTTTATCTTGTTCCAATGATAAAAATGCTTGTGTTCCCTCTAACTCTTGCATGAATATTAATGTAGAGGAAACCCAATTAATTGTGGAACAAGATTTGAACTTGAGTAGTTCAAAAATTAATTATTCTTCTTCATCCACCTCTCATTGTCTCATGGCTAAATCTTCTTCTAGTAATGACAATGATGATAATAATGATAATAATGATGAAGAAGATGATATGGAAAAAGTTAATGCCCTTCTTCAAAATAAAGGTCTAATGATTCTCAAAGCCCTTCCTAGTAATAAAAGTGCCCAAGCTAACCTCTTTGAAATCATGAGCACTCTTATTGAGCGTGGGGAAACTATTGAGGCCTTGAAAGCAAGCCTTGAAGAAAAGGGTAAGATCGGAAGAGATGATGCTATGGAAAAAAGCATTGTTAGAAGATGCTCTTGAGGAAGAGCAAGAGACTCGTGCTTCTCTTGAGGAGAAACTAGATTCTATCGAGGAGTCTCATAATGAAATAATTGCTAAAATCATTAAAGAACGTGACCATGCCATTGCTAAATATAAGGTCACGAAAAATGAAAATGCTAAATTAAATGAAGAGCTTGCTAAGATTTCTTCTTCCATCCCTAAGGTCAATGATGCTTGTGCTACTAACTCAATTTCTTGTGAAGCATCTACCTTGAAGGAGAATGTTGAGCTAAGGGCTCAACTTGAGTTGCTAACTAGCAAGTATAGGGAGTTGGAAGAAAATCATAAAAAGCTATCTAGCTCCAATGATGATCTTCTAGCATCCTATGCTTGTCTTAAGTTAGCTCATGAGGCCATCACTACAAAGGTAACATCAAGTGAGCCTCATGTGGATATTAGCACAACCTTAATTAACAATGCTATATTGCCATGTGCTAGTCCTAGTAGTTCATCCACTAAGAATGTTGGTACATCATGTGATGAATTACTTGCTTTGCCTTGTTGCTCTAACAATGATGCATCTACCTCCTCTAGTACTTGTGTTGTCACTAACCATGTAGAGAAAAGAGGAGAGCTCAAGGCCCAAGCCAATTCTATGAAGAAAGGCTTGGAAAAGCGTCATGAAGGGAAGCGTGCACTTGACAACATGTTGAGTGTGCAACAATCCCCCAATGACAAGAGTGGACTTGGATTCAACTCCAACAACAAGAACAAGTCCAAGGTTGAGAAGAAGAATAAGGGCCAAGTTCAAGTCAAGAATCCGGCCAAGATCACTTGCTTCAAGTGCAAGGTTGAAGGGCATCACGTCCGGGATTGCCCAATGAAGAAGAAGCCTCTTAGTGAGAAACAACTAGGGAAGCGGCCTCTTGTTCAAACTCGTGCTCAAACACGTGTTGAACAAAGGCCACCTCCCAAGAAGACTCAAGCTATTGCTCCTCAAGTTGAAGAGCCTATTAAGAAGAAGAAGAGTCGGTGTTTCTACCTTTGCCGTGGCAAAGGTCATCTTGCTTCTTCATGCACTAACGGTACCTCTTCCTCTCCTATCATAATTGATGATGTATATTCTCTTAGGAAGGATAGAGTTGGCAATGTGGTTGCCAAGTATGTGGGAGCTCAAAGTGGCGTCAAGAAAAGAACCATTTGGGTTCCCAAACCTATTGTGACTAACCTCTTAGAACCCAACTTGGTTGGGGACCAACAAGCTTCAACTTGATCAATAGGTTGATGTGGAGGACATTGGTGACTTGGCTACTTTTGAAGAATTGAGGGATCTTCATGGTTTAATTCTCAAGCAGAGTCAATTGGAATATATTGCTCTATCTCATATCCAATGCTTCCTCCTTGAGGTAACTTGTATTTAACTCATATATTCATTGAAAGTTACTTGCTCCCTTGCATGTGTTAGTTTTGTTCCTAGCATGTGTTTGTATGATATATGCTCCTTTCTTACTTATCTTGTTATTCAAGGTTGTGTATGTTAGTTGTGTATCATGTATGTGTAATTTGTGTGTTGAGCTTTATTGAATCTTGTGTGGATTTCATTTGGCTCTTTGAGATATTAATGGACTATCCCATTTTGGGGGAGTGATGTGCTTTGTGCACATCACAAACCTAAAAATGTGTATACATGAGGCACACCACCTAGTATTGATATTTCAATATTATCTAGCTACTATGTGGTATGTCATATTCATGAGAAATTCAATTCTACAATGTCCATTAATTTCTCTAGTTGGTTTTATTTGCCTCTTGTTTAAAATTAAAATGAAGTATCACATTATGGGGGAGTAATAAGCTATGTGCATATTACAATCCCATAAAAATGTGAACATTTGAGGTTTCCCACTTAGAGTTGATATTGCAAATTATCTTTCTCCTATGTGGCATGTTTGCTCGAACAAGTTCCAATTTTCTTTTGGTTATCTTTTGGCTCTTGTTTGCATGGGCTTGCTTGGTGTGGTTTTTCTCTAATATGCATTTCCATATATTATGTGAGAAACCATTTGTTTCATTTTGTTTTAACCATGACGTTGCCGGTTGGTGCGAATAATTGAAACTACCAACAAACCTTTTTCAAAATATGGTGCTTTAACTCTTATCTCTTGCCATATATTTGTTTGTTGTGGAGTTGGTCTTGAACATCATTCCGATATACCACCGAGAAATGTCTCTGTATACTCCTTGTCCATGACAAGTGTTTCTAGTATTTGTGGTGGATTTTGTAGATCGTCTTCACATTGGCTCTTGCTTTAATTTGTTCTATCTATTGCCTTCCTTGCCTTTTGAATGGATCCTATTCTTCAATTGGTAGTGTTTAGTGTTGTAAATAAAATATGGAGAGTAATGATTCATTGTGCATGCATTTTGTATTCAAATGCAAATATCAAAGATAATGCATGAATATTGGGGGAGCATTCCTTTTTATTTGAACACTAACCTATCTATCAATTTTTGATCTTTTCAAATTGGCATTTGATTCTTTATCTTGTGTTGGTACCTTCAATTGGTATTAATTGGAATTTAATATCTCCTCCATAGATTTTGTTCCAATTGATATTTATTGTGGGAGTCTTGATATCTTTTTGCTTTATCTTACTTTACTTGATTTCGGTCAAGTATCATTCTCTTCTTGGTATCTTTTCTCCTAGTTGATATTTTTTGTTTTAATTGGTATCTTATTTTCAATTGGTGTCTTATCGATCATTTGTTGTGTTGATTTGATTCCTTTTGATATCACACTTCATGTGTTGATCACTACTAGGAAACTAGCTATAGGTGGATTACACCTTTGTGGCGCACCATTTATGCCGTGCGCCACAAATAATATTTTGTGGCGCACCATCAGGGGTGCGCCACAAACTTCTGTGGCGCATTTCCACGTCGTGCGCCACTAAATAACAATTATCTGTGGCGCACTGCCAGACGTGCGCCACAGAAAGTATGTGGGCCCCACCTCCAACGGCTCGATGGGGTCCTACCCAACATATTTTGTGGCGCACCCAGCACCGTGCGCCACAAAAAGATGCATATTTGTGGCGCATATCGTCCCGTGCGCCACAATATTTGTGTGGGCCCCGGCATCAATGATTGGGGGAGGTATTTCTGTGGCGCATGGTGGTGCATGCGCCACAGATATTTGTCTTTCTGTGGCGCACTGGGAGGGATGCGCCATAGAAAGACAAATATCTGTGGCGCATGCACCACCATGCGCCACAGAATAACTTTTCAGCTATAAAAAGGTGGCAGCCCCCCACCACACCCCACACACACACTCCTTCTTCTTCCCCTCTCCTCTCACCAAGAGGAGCTCGTGTTCCTCCTCCATCCCACCCTATTTTGCTCATATTTCTCTCATTTCTTTGTGGTTAAACCAACTTTATTTGATAGGTAATTGGTGGGGCCGGGGGAGGATCCATATATACTATCCCTCCTCTCCAAAACATCAATTTTTCTAGATCTACAACACCACACACTCTCTCTCATCGATCTCGGTGACAAAAGCTACTAGACCGGTGAGTATTGTTGGATGGACATGCATATGTGCATGTTTTGCACGTGTGGTTGACGCCGATGTGTATGGTCGTTGTTTGTTTTTTGTGCTCCGACCATCATGTCGTGGAGATTTGGAATTTTTTGTGAAATGTTTGCAGGTATCTCAAGAGGCCCTTGAGATTGCCGGAACGTCGATTAACTTCCGTTCCGGCAAATTCGGGTACTCCATATGTCCATTTTTTAGCAAAGGTCATGCCGAAATTTTTCGTGAATTTTGGCATGACCTTTGCTAAAAAAAGGGACATATGTGTGTGTGCACTTGCGATGTTGCGGTTTTACTTAACATACTCTCATTTGTGCTTTATCTATAGCAACCATGGTCATCATGATGAGCTCCGGTCGAATCAGCAGATACAAGGAAGAAGCGAAGGCGGACATGATTCGGTGCAACAGGCGCCAGATAAGATGTCCGTGTCGAACATGCAAACTCTTGAGCTGGATCGACCCTGATTCCGGACAATTGGAGGAACACCTTCTCAGGCGCGGTTTCTGGATAGACTTCGACAAGGCGCCGACAGCAAATGAAGGAGACGCCGGCGGACAAGATCATCATGATGGAGGAGATGCCGACGGACAAGATCATCATGATGAAGGAGATGCCGACGAACAAGATCATCATGAAGAAGGAGATGCCGACGGACATGGTCCTGATGAAGGGGAAAATGGTAGTGGCCTTGAAGACGAGGACACGCAGACCTCGCTAAATTCGGCCTTGCAGGACCCTCATGTGCAAGAACTCCTCCTCAGGGAGACGAGCAACGTCAGAGGTGCAGCCAGAGAGAAAGCCAAGCTGGATCTAATGAAGAAAGACGCGATGACTCCGTTGTATCATAATTGCCGGCCCCAGGATACACGCTTGCATGTAACGCTTGAGTATCTAAAGTTGAAGGAGGAAAGCAGATGGACCGACGTCAGCTTCACCAAAAGCCTGGAATTCTGGCAGAGAGTTCTTCCCAAGGCGAACACATTGCCAAGTAGTACCGAGGAGGCCAGGAAAGTCGTGTGCCCTCTTGACCTACCGTACCAGCGATACCACGCCTACATCAATGATTGTGCAATTTATCGGGGTAAGTACGAGCACAAAACCACATGTCCGGTGTGTGGTCAGGGACGATACAAGAGTGGGAAGAAGAACGTTCCTCGAAAAGTGGTATGGTACTTTCCTATCATTCCCCGTCTGCAGCGATATTTCGTGGACCCTAAGGAAGCAAAACTCATGCAATGGCACGCGGAAAGGGAGAAGCCCGAAGAAGATACGGAGAAGGGCGTAATGCTTACACACCCTTCAGACGCTTGCCAGTGGGAAGCATTGGACATGGCCTTCGAAGATTTCGGGCGCGATGCAAGGAACGTCAGGCTAGGTATGAGCACCGATGGACTCAATCCGTTCGGCAACCAGAGTAGCACGCACAGCACCTGGCCCGTGTTTGTATGGCCTTACAACCTTCCCCCGTGGCTTTGCACGAAGCAAAAGTACATACACATGAGTATTCTCATTCAGGGGCTGAAACAACCAGGTATCGACATACATTTGTATCTCGAGCTGTTGAAAGAGGAGCTAGTCAAGTTGTGGTCGACGCCAGGTATCCGTACGTGGGACGCCTACACTGGAGATTATTTCAATATGAGAGCCGCGTTACTCACGACAGTGCAAGGACTATCCTGGGGCCGCATATGTATCGGCCCAGGTAAGTCATGGATTCTACGCATGTATCAGGTGCATGGATGATACACCGCATCTCCAGCTACCAAGGGATCCCGGGTCTTCAAAAACCGTGTTCCCAGGAGCTCGAAGGTGGCTTCGCATGGATCACCCATGGAGGAAACGCGGTGATTTGTTCAATGGTAAAGACGAGCCCGAAGGAGCCCCGTGCCCGAGGAGCGGCGAAGAAATCGACGAGCTTTTGACAAATTGGGACGAGTGCCCTGCGCCGGGAAAGAAGCGACCGAGGGTAGATCCCCTGCTGGGTGTATGGAAAGCGAGGTCTGTTTTCCACGACTTGGAGTACTGGAAGGTACTCCACACGCCCCATAGCCTCGATGTAATGCACATTACGAAGAACGTTACCGAGAGTCTGCTTGGCACTCTTTGCAACATGCCGGAAAAGGGCAAGGATGGGACGAAGGCAAGATACGATCTGAAAACGCTTGGCATCAGAAAAGATCTGCAGCCCCCCGATAGTGATGACGATGATGATGATGATGATGATCACACGCAAGGGACTCAAGGTCGCCGCAAAAGGGTAAAGAAGAACACGGTGGTGCTTCCCGCTGCCTGCTTCACTATGAGTCCGGAGGAGCTCGAGAAGTTTTTCAGGTGCCTCCTAGGAGTCAAATTTCCTCACGGTTACGCGGGGAAGATGCACAGATATCTGGACGCAACGAAGAAGAGGTTCAGCGGGATGAAGTCTCACGACTGTCACGTGCTGATGACGCAGATACTCCCCGTTGCGATCCGAGGGCTAATGGACGAGCACGTCCGTGATACGCTGCTTGGCCTTTGCAACTTCTTCGACGTCATCAACAGGAAGTCGATCGGCATTAGGCAGCTCCACAGGCTACAAGAAGAGATCGTGCTGATACTATGCGAGCTCGAGATTTACTTTCCGCCTGCATTCTTCGACATCTGCGTGCATCTCCTTCTCCATGTCGTTGATGACATCAGACAGCTCGGGCCGACGTTTCTGCACTACATGATGCCCTTCGAGAGGCAGAACGGTGTTATGAAACGATACGTTCGCAACAGGTCCCATCCAGATGCAAGCATGGCAAAGGGCTTCCTAACCTACGAGTGCATCTCCTTCTGCCAGAATTATCTTACCAACGAGGAGAACCAGGATGTTGGTCTGCCAACCAGGACGCACCACGGCCGGCTCGACGGATTTGGTCACCGCGAGGGCTACCGCTCAGTCCATGTCGGCATTCATTGTCGACGAGACGACTTTGACAGGGCTCACCGGGTCACGCTACAGCATTTACAATTGATCGAACCTTGGGTGGAAGAGCACAAAAACTTAATCGAGCAGAATTACAACGACCTGGGACGGCCGAGGAAGAAGGGAGACGTAACCAGAGAGCACAACTCCAACTTCACGCGTTGGTTCAAGAAAAGACAACTGTCTCTAGCAGAGAGCGTACCGCCAGTTACCGAGGATGAGAAACTCATATTCGCCTTATCACAGGGCCCCGGGCAGAACGTAAAGACCTTTCAGACGTACGACATCAGCGGTTACAGATTCTCCACCGAGGAAAAGGACAGGGATGGTGAATATCAAAACTCAGGAGTAACTATGCTATCCTACGCCGATGAGGAGGCTACTGTCAAGGAAAGATTCTTCGGAAGGATCGAGGAGATTTGGGAGCTCAACTATTGTGGACAGTTGGTGCCAATGTTCCGTGTGAGATGGGCCAAGGACGTCGTCAAAGAAGACCGGTATTTCACCACCATGGTAATACCCGATGCTAAATCGAAGAACGCCACCGCGAAAAATGAGCCATGGGTACTCGCTAGCCAAGTCGAGCAATGCTTCTTCATTACCGACCCGTCAAAGCCTAGCCGTGTTGTCGTGAGGAGGGGAAAGAGAAGCATCATCGGAATGGAAGGAGACGCCAACGAGGAAGACTTGGAGAAGAACGGCGATCCGAAGATCGAGGAGGAATTCGACAAGTACTTCGACATGCCTACTACTAGCAAAGAAAGAAGGAAGACCTCCCTACCTACTAAAGGTTGTCCGTTCACGCGAAGAAATCTCAAGGTGCCCGGCCTAAAGTATTCAACCGCGAAGAAGGGAAAGAAGAGAAGCTAGCTCGGAACCGGACGCACCGCGGGACGAAGAAGACTCTTTTTGTGTATAAAATATGTGTGGTCTACCAGGTGTATGTGTGAGAGACAAGCATACATATATATATATATATATATATATATATATATATATAGCGAAATGTGTAAGAGAAAATTAAGCTTTTGTGTATATATTCGTCTTTAATTTCTTTAATATGTGTGTATGTTTCTTTCTTTGAATATAACCAAATAAATATTAAAACTATATATGTATGAGACAAGTGTGATAATGAAAGACTAAACCAAAAAAACTTTAAAAAAAGTTAAAAAAAAAGAACTTCTGTGGCGCACGCCCCAAACGGTGCGCCACAGAATATAGCATTTCTGTGGCGCACCTTCTCCGCGGTGCGCCACAGATAACAGTCGCGTCCACATACATGTGGGGCCTCCCCGCGTCCCAAATCCACGTACGTTCCCAAATCCTCCAATCTCGCGTGCACCGCCGGCCTCAACTCCTCCCGACGCCGCCACCGCCCCGGCAGCCACCGCCCGAGCCGCGCCGCCACTCGACCGCGCCGCCGCCCACCACGCGGCCCTGCTCGACCGCGCCGCCGCCCCAGCCGCGCCCCGGCCGCCCCTACCCGAGCCGCGCCGCCGCCCTCACCCGAGCCGCGCCGCCGCCCTCACCCGAGCCGCGCCGCCGTCCTCACCCGAGGTACTGCCCCCTCTCTCCCTCCCTTCCCTCTCCTTCCATAGTTGCACACTAGGTGCTCGATGAAATGTGCAACCAAATTTTCTAGTGTTTGATGCTAGTGTTTGTTCAATTGTGTTAATGCTAAGTGTTGTTGAATGTGTAGCAGGTGTCCTAAGCGCTGTGTGGTGGTGATCGAGAAGGACCTCGACGCTTATTCAGTTTTCAGGTGAGATGGTGGTGGTGGTGGATGTGTGTGTAATGGTTTTGAATGCATGTGTGATGGTGGTGGTGGATGTGTGAGATGGTGTTGGTGAATGCATACAATATTAGTGCTCCGACCATCGTGTCGTGGAGTTTGTCGTGGTTGTTTGTGCTCCGACCATCGTGTCGTGGAGATGCCGGCCGGAGATGCCGGTCGGAGATGTGAATGGAAAGTTTTATTTGCAGGTACCCCGAGAGGCCCTTGAGTTTGCCGGAATGTCGATTAACTTCCGTTCCGGCAAATTCGGGTACTCCATATGTCCCATTTTTAGCAAAGGTCATGCCGAAATTTTTCGTGAATTTTGGCATGACTTTGCTAAAAAATGAGACATATGGGGTATTGCGACTAATGCATGGGCCGGGGTATCTTAGTATTTAATTAAGTGATTTTCTTCTTAAATTTGTTATACTAACTTTGTGTTTCTTTTTAATTAAGTGCAAACATGTCGAACTCCGCCGACAAGGAATTGAGCGACGAAGAACTCCGCCAAGCTAATGCAGCCAACCGGTCGTTCTGGCAAGCGTCCCAGGAGTTTGAGGAGGCCGCCGCCGCAGCTGCTCCTGGCGGCCATGCCGAGGATGATGAGCTATACATCCCGGAGCCGGAAGACGAAGACGCATCGTCTAGCGATGGAACGACTAGTGGCGGCAATGAGGATGAGGCCACCACCACCGATGGCGGCGCCCCCACGGATGGCGACCAACCGAAGAAGAAGAGGAAGAAGAATAAGGAAAGGAGGGATAGGACACCAACGGTGCTCTCCAACGTCACGGAACATTTCACGGAGGTCACGGCAAGTGGCCTACCTATGATGCCTGAGGCTGTTGCCAAAGGGTACAGCATGCAACTAGGGTGCATCCTGCGGGAAAGCGTGTCGATAAACACGAAGGACATCAGAAGTGACGGCAATAAAGCTTTGCGCGACATCCTCATCCAGAAGCTTCACCAACGGTACACGTTCCCGCAGCCGTTCAACAAAAAGGTCGACAGTTTAGCCATCCAGAAGATGAGCACAGCCTTGAGCAGCTGGAAATTCCGGGTGAAGAAGAAGATTGACAAGGGTCTCAGCTGGGAGAAGATAAAAGCCAAAGAGCCCATGCTCGACAAAGAAGAGTTCGACCAATTCAAATCTTTCTTGGACTCTGAAGAGGCAAAAGCATGGACCAAGTGGGGGAAGCAGATGCGGGAACTAAACATCGGTAACCACCATTGTGGAAGCGGCGGTTACCGAGGAAAAAAGCCAATTTGGGACAAGGAGGATGCCGAGTATGCACGTCTCGGAAAAGAGAACCCGTGGGAAAAAATCACGGACGAGCAGACGAGGTTCTTTGTCCGATCCCGCTATTATCTGGACAAGAAAACGGGGGAATTCGTCACCGACGATGACGCGGTGAAGGAATTCGAGAAGCATCTGGTAAGTAATTTAATTACCGCTGATATCTCAAAGTCCAATTAACATTGCGTTGATCTAGTTAGGTAACGAAGCCAAATCTCTAAATTAATGCCTAATTTGTATGTAGGAGGAAGAGTTGAAGGCTGACGCCGAGGTCGGCGGCCCGTCGTCTCAGGGCTCGACGGAGCCGTGGGACACGACTTTCAACAGGGCGACGAACCGCTACAAGCGTAGGGACAGGACGGCGCCGCCGACGTCAGCCGGCCGTGTGTCCGGCTTTGGTACGAGCATGAAGTTTATCAACTACTACCACTCGGACGACGCGGCGAAAAGGGAGAGGAGGAGGCCAGCTAACAAGGATAAAGTCGAGGTTCTCGAGCTGAGGAAGAAGGTGGAGACACTTGAGAATCAAATAGTGGACTCCACCGCGGTTGAGAAGTTGGTGGATGAGAGGCTGAAAAGTATCTTACCCCCTGGGTTGGTCGAGGGGTTAGCTGCTTGGAATGCGGCTGGTCGACAGGGGCCGATATACGTGCCCAGCGACAGCGGCAGCAACTCGATAATGAATCAAAACCCGTCGCCAGACGTGACGACCCCGCAGCCCAACGCAACGACGCCCCCTACCGCGAATGCCGAGCCACAGCCGACGCCGGCTCTGCTTCATGATGCAACCGCACGGCCGGAGAATGATAGGCCGGCCGCCGGCACCGGCGCCCTCGTCTCCACAATTGCCGAGCTTGACGCCATAACCAAGGTAATTAGTTAGTCCGTGAAATCTTTTATAACAATATGTCTATGATGACTGCCATCTAATGATGCCCAACATGTTTTGACTCAGGACATGCCTTGCATACTACTGCATAGGCTGGTGCCCGGCGGCGAGTTGAAGGACTGTGCTCATGGCACCGTCGTACAACCATTGACCCGTGATATGCATTGTACAGCAATGGAAGAGTCCGTGATGAAGGTCAGTTTGCTGCAGATAGTGCCTGAGTTTCGCGACGTCGAGCCCCCCCTTCAACCTCCGGGTGCCGAGCAAGAGCACATGGTCCTTAAAAATTGCGTCAAGTGGCCGATGAAATGGCCAAAGACCCAGATTCGTCTTGGATCGGGTCTTGTAGGGTCTAGGCGCAGCACCGGCGCCACCTCGAAGAGGCCCCCGACCATCGTTCGGCCCCCCAAGAAGACTGCAGCCATCACCCAAAAGGAAGAAGCGGTCGTCGCCACCTGCAACCGCCACCAACAACTATTGGGAGCGTCCTCCGTACCGCAACCGGACAAAGGCGCCGCCGTTACACCCCAAGTTCATGATCCCAAGGGCGACGATGGTGATGATGATGTCGACGTCATGGGCTTCCTCAACCCTAGCGCCAGCGTCGACATGTACATGCCTCCCGTGGATGAGGAACCCTTCTGCGCTCCAGGTGCTCAACCTTCTCGTCCCACTACGTGCACGCAGCAGTCTAGGACTTCCAGGGTTTATCTCAAGGCACGCCTCCGGAGGCTGGCGATCAAGCTATACGAAAACTGGCTCACATTTTCAGCCCTAATACACTGCGTAAGACGGTTTTCTCAGTTTCCGCACCCCGACCATCCCCACCATCCCCGGAGAAGAAGGAGAAGAAGCAGAAGAAGAGAAAGAGGGGGCCAGGCGCATCTGCGAGCCAGCCAGCTCCGAAGACTATCCGGGCTAATGAATTCACGATATCACCCCGTGCGGATGGCTTGACCCGAGTCCATGAAGCTGGTCAACCAATACTTCCTCCGGAGCTTCTCAAGCTCGCACATCAACACATGAAGAATTTGCAACAATATGTCTTGGTGCTAGAGGAACTATCCCTTAAAGATAAGTGTCCAAATTATCCGGTGTTCACAGTCATAGTGCCGACGGACTTGGACTTCATCCATGATGAGCCCGCGAATCCCTTCTTCATAGCTTTTGAGGATGTCTTCAATCTCTTTCACTTTAGACGGCTGGACTATAACTTGGTCCGCCTATACGCGCTCGATATGGCGATGCAGATGAAGAGAGATAATTCTCCGGACGTCGTGGTAGCGGATCCGTACTACATGCGTGATTGCCAGCTGCTAGAAGGATCAGAGACACGGACCAAGGCGATAGAGTACCTCGGGAGGTTCATGCTGACCAACAAGAGGAAGAACTACATTCTTCTGCCTGTCTTTCTCCGAGTAAGTACACATCCGCTCGCCGTCGTCGTAACTTATGCCTTCTTGTAGATTTGTTCCATTGCTGATCCTTTCCAACATATATTCGGTTTCAATCGTGTTGAGCAGGGACACGTATTGCACACTAGTCATCCTGAGCCCGAGGTGGTCCTCTGCCATCTATCTCGACTCGAGGAGTTTGTTGGACGAGAAGATAGACTACGCCAAGGTACAGGGTGTTCTCGATGAGGCTCTCGAGGGCTACGCCAAAAAGGGTGGCGCCTTTGAGAAGAAGCATGAATTTATCAAGAATGATGGCAACCACCAGTTCCAGCATGCGATCGAGCATTCCTGCATCAAGCAGAAGTCTGGCGGCGTGAAGGATGCCTTCTACGCCCTCCATCACCTGAAAATGTTTGTCCAGGATGCTCCGAAGACGAAGTTGCCTTCTAGTCTCAAAGCATGGATCAAATGTGCGGGGGAGATCACCGATTCCGAACTTAGAGAAGACTTTTACCGCATACAGGTTCAGCTATCGAGAGTCATCGTCGAGGATGTCCAGAATCGGGATGGCTGCTTACACCCCGGCAGAGGTAGCAATAAGTCCTTCTTTATTTTCTTTATATTGACTTGTCCACTTAGATGAATAAATCATACTCTTTTTATATTATTAATCAATATATTTCTCAATCCATCTCCAGCGTTGGGAAAGAGGACGATCGAAGGATTCCTACAAGCTCAGCGGGACACCAGAACGTGGATGACGAAAGAGAAGAATAAACCGTTCCCGGAGCCGATGGAGAAGAAGGATCCATGACCTCGTCCTCCCCGCTCGATCTTGCTCACCACCGTCGCCGATGTAGCTAGGCCGTGACCTCTACATTTGTAAATGTGTGTGTGAATGATAAACTTTTATTTGTATCGACTTGTGTTGTACTGTATGTATGCATCTCGGGCACTAAGTATTATTGTGATAACATAGTAATTAATATAATATGTTTTCGTATACCGTGTCAACTATATTATTGTTTCTATCATATTTGTATAATTCCTGTATATCTGTATAAACCCTGTATATATACCTGTATTTATACAGCGCTGTATAAATTGTGTATACAGCAAAATATATCAGTGGCGCATGTTATAATGTTTTTGTGGCGCACCATCTTCTGTGGCGCACGAATACATAATGCGCCACTAATATATTTCTGTGGCGCACGGCAGCTGGTGCGCCACAAAATAGTGATATTTCTGTGGCGCACACTCGCGGTGCGCCACAGATACATATATTAGTGGCGAGACATCTGTGGCGCATCCTTATATGAGGCGGATGCGCCACAGAAAGGGCAAAAAGGTGTGCCACTAGTAGCCTATTTCCTAGTAGTGGATGTGTTTTGGAATCAATCATAGGTTGTTTTGATTTCTCCTAATTCATGTGTTGATTTGGATTTTGATATAATTTGGACAACCTTTTTGGTTCACTTTGTGTTTTCGTCCAAATTGTATCTCTTTTGGTTCTAGAAAGCCTTTGCATGCTCGGTTACTAATTTATATTATTTTAGCATGCTTATCTTTCTTGTTCCAATATATAGGGGATACTCCACCGAATCCTAAATCGGCTAAGATGTGCATGAAATTCAATTTCATATCTATATGCACATATTTATGTGGAGTGTTTCCTATATATTGTAGTTGATCTAACTACTATGGAACCCAATGAGTTTGGGAACCATTTTGTATTCTAATTTTGTTTTAGGTACAATGGAGATGCATTGGATGCTTGCCTCATTCATAAGGAAGGTGTTCTCACCGTGTGATTGTCGGAGTCAAGCTTTGATGACAAACCAACTCTCATCATCTTCATCGTCAATGCATCTCGGTAACAAGTATCCATCTCATGCATACCTTTCTAGTTTCCAACCTTGTGTAGGTTGCCTCTTGGCATGAAATCTCTTATATGCAATTGTTGTGGTTTTGGCCTTTTCCTTCACTTAATATATCTTTGTGATATATATGATGAATTTGCAAAAACCTTTTCTTCAATTGATATTATTTCCTTGTGATACTTGTTGCCTATCTCAAAGCATCTTCACTATCTCTTGTTCCCTTAGTGATATGTGTGATGCATTTGATATATTTGAAGTTCATTTATATACAATGAGATAAATTTGAGCTATGTGCTATGCTTTTAAGCAACAATCTCGTTTGTATATTTATGACTTCCTTTTGGATACCTTTTTCTTTTTTCCCGAACCATTTCATATGTATATGTTTCTTTGCGGATGTATATCTTCAAAGGTTTGTCCAATTAGGAACCTATACATATGAGAGAGGTCACCTTTTAGTTGGTATCCTGATTCTTTTGAGCCACCTTGTTTTTCATCTATAATTCTTTGGTGGCTCCAAATTTGTCTCATGAGTGCTTGTCTTATTGTTTATTGGTATCTTTGCACACTCATGTAGTTGTTGAAGATCTTTGACTTCATGCCTACCATGGTGAGCATGTTGATTTTTCTTTGACTAAATGCTCTCACTAGCTTTTGGCTTTTTCAATTGGTTTTAGTTTCCAATTGGTATCCCTAAGCTTGTGAACATACTTTTTAAAGATCTTCCTTTTATATCGGTTGGGCCTATCTTATGTTGATTTTTTGAAAATTGGTATCTCTTTTTGGCTCAACCACATCTTTGGTGCAAGTGCTATGATTTGCTTTTGCATTATGCACTCTTGCACTTGTTGCGTGTTCTAGATAATTTTGGGGAGCGAGGATGCCATTTTTGTGCACTCCTCAATTGTGCATTAAAATTGGGGAGTTTCTCCATTTTTATTTAGAACTCTCACTTTGGATCTTTCGATTGCTTTTCTCCTTTGTGGAAATGTTTAAAATGATTTCATCTTTTTGCAATCTTTTGATCCTCAATATAGTTTGAGTTCCTCTAATTTTTCGTTAAAAGGGATCGTCATCACCTTTATGGAGGAACTCATATTATATTGGCTCTCTAAATTTTTCTTCCCATTTCGGCAATCGATGCCAATGGGGGAGAAGTTTAGAGGGTTTAAGGGAATTTGGGTTTTATGCTTTTGTTGCATTTGCCCTTAATGCGCTTTGCATCCTTGCTTGTTTGTTTTGCAAAGATGCTCTATTCGTTATATAAACCCTCTTAAAAGGGATTGTCATCAATTACCAAAATGGGGGAGATTGAAAGTGCATGGTTGCCCCCATGCATGTTTTTGGTAATTAATGACAATCTCTATGGACTAATGTTTGCATTGAGCTATATTTATAGGTGTGTCCATTTGTTTGCTTGTTCTCCATTTGTTGGAGTCAAGGTTAAGGGAAGAAGAAAAGTTGGTGTTGATCAAGGCTTTGTGCGGGGTGATCATCACTCAAGGCCAAGTGAAGATATGCCGAAGAGAGCGTCTCCCATCTTGGTGTATGGGGGAGCATCATGTGAATCTTCACCGAAGCGCGATCAAGGAAGGTGGTGCATCTTGAGGAGTTGAAGATCGTCTTCATCGACCTCAAGTGGATTTATGCGCAAGGCAAAGGTATGATCTTGATAGGGTTTCTATTTTACCGGTCTCATATTGTTTAGTGAGAGACCGGATTATAGGATAGATAACCGTACTATCAAGAGGGGCTCTCGACCGAATATCGTGATCGTATCGTCGTAGGGAGCACAAACCTTTGCATCCATGCATTCATCTTTATTGGTTCTTATTTGTCTCTTATCGTGGTGTGGTCTTGGTGCTTGTCGTGCTTGTCATGACAAAGCCAAGTTCACCGAAAACGGTTTTCATATGCGTCCCCTATTGCGTTTTCGGTATTGGAGATTTTGCCGGTTCATCCGTGCGGAAGATTTCTATCTTCCAATTCTTTGCAAAATCTCCATTGCTTGTTTGCCATTTTCAAAGGTAGCTTTTGTCGTCCTCTTTCCAACAAAATTGGTTTTATTTCATTCGGACTTCAATTGCAAAAGTTATAGAATTTCCGGTTTGCGAAAATGAGTTTGTAACTTTCCCCATTTGGTTTTATTATATTTTCTTGGACTATGATGTTTCTATGCATGATCTTGTTGTGCCCGTTGTGACGATTCCAACGAGTCCAAGATTATCGAAAACGGAGTTCGTGGGTGAAAGTTATTGCATTTCCGATTTGCAAATGGGAGCTTTTACCTTTCCCCATTTATCTTTATATTATATTCTTGGACTATGATGTTTCTCTGCATATTATTGTTGTGCTCGTTGTGACGATTCCAACGAGTCCAAGAATATCGAAAACGGAGTTCGTATGTGGGAGTTATCGCGTTTTCAATTTCGGTTTTCTATTAGACAGTTTTTTAAAAAGTAAAAGAAAAACAAAGACAGGCCTGCCGGCCAGGCCGGACCGAGGCCGGGACGAGGCCGGCGCGTTCGGCCTCCTCCCCGGCCCTCTGGCCTCGTCCCGGCCCACCTTGCGCAGCCTGACCGGCCCAGGCCGGGACCAGGCCGGCCGGCTCGGGCTGTGCCCCGGCCCAGCTCGGTGGCAGGCCGGTCCCTGGCCGGGGGAAGGCCGGCCCGTTTCTTTTCTGTTTCGTTCGCTGCGCTGCTTGCTGGCCGGCCTGGCCGGCTGCCGGCCGGCCCAAGGCTGGGCTCCCTGGCTGCATTTTTTCCCCCTTTGTCCCTCGTTTTCTCCTCCAACGGCTCCTTTTTGGAGCCACCTATAAAAGGGTTTTCTTCCCCATTTTTCTTGTAGATCTCATCCCTTGCTCTCTCTCCTCCATTGCCAACATTTTGAGAGCTCGATTCCCTCTAATCCCTCCGATGATTCTTGCCCAAATTTAGGGAAACAAGAGAGGAGATCTAGATCCATCTTTCCACCAAACAAAATCTCCTCTAAGTGAGGGGAACTTGTGGGATCTAGATTTTGGAGTTCTTGGTGTTTCTCCTCCGTTCTTCCTCCTAAATCCCTCCGTAGCATTAGTTGCTTCGGTTGGATTTTGGGGAGAAGAATTTGACCACTTGGTGTGATCTTCCCCTTTTGCATTTGTTGCATCGGGTTGTGCTCCCCACGGTGATTCGTGGGATTGAAGGTTGGGAGCTTGTTACTCTTGGGTCATTGGACCCTAGACGGTGGTGGTGCCGTGAAGACTTCGGCTTGTGAAGCTTCGGCACGTTGGGAGCCCCCAATTGAGTTGTGGGTGTGTGCCCCAAAAGTTGTAAGGGCCCCGGAATCCGGCCCGAAGGATTCCGATAGTGGAAGGTGAACCAAACCTTTGGGTGCGGTTCATCGGAGAATAGGGTGAGGCCTTTGTGGCATCTTGAGTAGGCCTTTTGTGGCGAGCTCACACCCCTCCAACGAGACGTACTCCCTTAACAAGGAGGAACTCGGGAATACATCCTCGTCTCCGCGTGCCTCGGTTATCTCTATACCCGAGCTTTTACTTATGCAAATTTACATTGTGATAGCCATCGTGCTTGAAGTCTATATCTTGCTATCATCTTGTTGCTTGCCTTGTTTAGCATAAGTTGTTGGTGCACTTTAGGTAAACCTAGATTTTTAGGTTGTTGGCTTATTAATTTAAACACATAGTTTTATTCCGCATTTATCAAGCCCCTAAATAGAAAAAGTTTTATTCGCCTATTCACCCCCCCCCCCCCTAGGCGACATCTCGGGCATAGTTGTTCTTTCAGTTATCATGTAGTATGGTTTTGCATTGTGTCTTGTCACTCCTCGTGAGTCCTTTGTATCCGTTGGTGTGTGGTTTTCTATAATGGAATATAAATGAGAAGTATCTTCTATTCTTCTGCACTTTATATTTTATTATGGCAATATTTCTCATCTGCTGATCTTGTGGTAAGTAATGATTTGACATTGGGTGCATGAGTAAAAATTTATTCGGTATTGACAAGCATGGCTTCGTTTAAATTGCAACAATAGCTTTGGTGCTTGAGTAGAGAAGAAGATTTTAATTGTAAATACACTATCTTGTATGTCTTACATGCTTGTGAACCTTCCAGCTCATACACCATTGTATTGGATTTATTTCTGACAGTGATGATAAGCTTTATGTTGCATGTTTGACATATTGTTTTTGATAGCATAGTTGATTTACATCTCTCAACACAGCTTGTTTGCTTTAAAGCCTCTCTAGCCTAAAGCCCTCTACTGAGTGTATGGTTCACTCGTGCATCCAATCCCCAAAGCCAAACTTTCTTGCTAGCTGAGTCCACCATATCTACCTATGCATGGTATTTCTTGCCACTCCAAGTAAATTTTTCATGTGCTACCTTTAAAAATTCAAAATACTCCTTTTTGTGCCTCTGTTTTTAAGCTTATGAGGGAGCAGTGGAGAGCTAGATATAACTTGTGACGAGCAAGGTCATTTCCCCCCTTTCACCCGGTGCCGATGGATTACGTCTTCACTTGAATCAACCCGAGAGCAGCTTAAGCAAAATATAAATACAACTCACCATTCTCCTTCGTGCAATGCAAACCTGAGAAATCAGCTCAAACATTGGATAATGGTGAAACCAAGGAGTAAGAGGAGCGTACTCGCTCCTCTAAAAACCAGCTGCTCTCATAAGTCTAAAAACCTTGCTTGTCATGACGGACTAGATAGCTTCTCTGTTGTGAAGCCGTTAACGAAAGCATGCATACCCCAAAATCATTTTACTTCTGTTTTAAAAACCAAAAAGCTCTGGCACATGACTAATCTCTGCTTCCCTCTATGAAGGGCCTCTCTTTTACTTATTGTTGAGTCAGTTCACCCACTTCATCTACCTTCTACAAGCAAGCTCATAGTGTTGAATTTTGATGTTAAGCAATTATGATATCTACATTATGTCTTTTATGTCTCATGATAGTTATTCATTTTTCTTATGTCAGTTCTAACTCTTTGTTATAAGGATATAGCTTTGACGATTTGCAACTCGTGGGAAGATGACCGGATAGTTGAAGCATTTAAATGAATCTTTCTTGAAATATGGGCTGATAAGTATAATTGTTTCTTAAACGGAGTCTCGTTTTGTCTTTGCTTAATAGGTTTCTGTCTTCTTTCACCTTAACATGTTGTAGTTACATTACTTGTCTTCGAGAAGCCTTATGAGAGGAAGGTTGTTGTTTAAGATATATTTGTGTTTTATGAGTAAATAATGATGCTTCATGTTCATATTCTTTATTTATCGACACTTCACTCTATAAACCTGTGGTCATGTTTACCGAGTTCAGTTTTCGCTTGGGGACAAGCGGAGTCTAAGCTTGGGGGAGTTGATACGTCCATTTTGCATCACTATTTTACATCATAATTCATCTTTATTCATTGATATATTTCATATTATGATGCAATACTTATGTTATTTTGTCTTATTTTGCATGTTTGGCAATTATTGGGGATGGATCTGCCGGAGCCGGAAATCAGCTGAAAAAGTACCTGTCAAGACCTGACGTAGGAAGCTCAGAAAATTTCAGAAAAATTATGAAGTAAATATTTTGAAGAATAAGTCACGGAGCCGAAAGGGGGCACGAAGTGGAGCTCCAGGGGGCAGGGGCGGCCTGCACCCGCGGGCCCACCCTTGGCCGCGGCAGGGGCCCGCCCCTAGCCCCTGTGGCCCCCCTCCGGCTCCCCTTCGGCGTATTACTCACCCCTGACCTAAAAACATCGGGGGCATCGACGAGGAATTTTTCCGCCGCCTCCACGAGGCGGAAACTAGACAGAGAGAAGAAGGGCTCCGGCAGGGAGAAATCTGCCGGGGAATTTCCCTCCCGGAGGGGGGAATCGCCGCCATCGTCATCGCCATCACGCCAAGCATCATCGGGATCATCATCAACATCATCTCCACCATCATCACCATCATCACCGCCGTCATCCCATCTCATCTCGCTGTAACAATTATCATTGTGTTGCTATTAGTTCATCGGAATCGTATCCCGGGCGTTGATTACCACTTGTAGTTGATGTTTGAGAGTTTTATCGGTGAATTATCATTACAATCAGATTGTTGCCCTTATTCATATCACCTCTGATCATGATCTATATGATGTCTTGTGAGTAGTTCGTTTGGTTCTTGAGGACATGGGGAAAGCCTAGTTGCTAGTAATTGCATAATGTTGAGTAATAATTAATGGTTTGATTTATGTTGTGGTGTTATTCCTCTAGTGGTATCGTGTGAACGTCGACTACATGATACTTCACCTTTCAAAGGGCCTAGAGGAATGCATAGTGTATTTAGTTTGCTTATGGTAGGGTTGCAGGAGTGACAGAAACCTAAACCCCAATTTGTGAACTAGTGCACTAGGGAGTGTAGGGTCTCGGAGTTTAAGGCTGTGGTTAGGTTTTTTATCTTAATTAATTTCTTGTAGTTGCGGATGTTTGCAAGGGGTTTAATCACAAGTATGTATTTGTCTAAGTAAGGGCGGTGCATTAGCATAGGTCCACCCACACAGCATTTTATCAAAACATTGAAGGTTAATCACCGGCATGCAATGAAACTGGCTAGGCAGAAACTCCCATGTGTACTCGAGAACGTTTTAATCTTCATAAGTAACACAACCGGCATGTCCTTTGAGCTTAAAAGGATTGATCTATTTGCTGCAATTATCGTAGCACTCTTTTATTTACTTGTTCTTTATTTGTTCATTAAATCAAAAATCCAAAAACATTTCTCCTTTTGTGCTTGCAGTGAAACCTTGCTGAAAACCACTTGTCAACACCTTCTGCTCCTCGTTGGGTTCGACACTCTTACTTATTGAAAGGACTATGATAGATCCCCTATACTTGTGGGTCATCAAAGCCTCAGCCCCAGTGGAGACTGCTCACGCATGGCCATGGTGAGTGGGAGCTTGATGGAGAGGTGCAGCCCGGAGGAGAGATGGCGACGGCGGCGGCCCTTGGGGGCAGCAGCCCGGCGAGGCGGTGGCGGCTCGGAGAGGGGCGGCGGCTGCCCGTGTGGGCAGCAGCCCGGCAAGGCGGTGGCGGCTCGGAGAGGGGCGGCGGCTGCCCCTTGGAGGCGGCGGCGGCTGCCCTTGGGGGCGGCGGCCCTTGGCCCTCTCTTCAAGCTTGGAGATGGTGCTGGTATGGAGGAGGTTCTCCACCTCACGGCGGCTGCCTTTGAGGAGAAAAATTCGTGGGGCTTGATGACCTAGGTTTCCTCTCTTTATATACTTTCCCGAATTTCCGTCATCAGATTTTTGGGCTTCAGTAAAACGGGGATATCTCGGCCGTACGGACTCGGATTGGGCTATTCTTGGGCTTAAATGAAAGCTATGGGAATTTCCCACAACTATGTCCGATGTGAGAACTTCAGTTGACGTCGTATTCAGGTCTCAAACTGACGATCTCTGAAATCTGTTAGAAGGGACAGATTTCAGGAAAGTCCAATTCGACTCCAACAAGGTTTCCTTTTGTGTTTTTTCCAACTTCAAGCGATTCCTACACATAAAAGTATAAAACAAGAACATTGTGCAGTTTTACAACTATTAATAGGTTAGCCCAAATAAATCATAAAATTGATATAAAATGATAGTAGAAACATGTGACAATGTCACAAAACTAGCATGGATCACTCAAAAATTATAAATACGTTTGACACGTATCAGTCACCAGTCGACCACACGAACAAACCGAGAAGATCGAGCCTCGGGCAGCAAAGCAAGACACATACTACACTTGTGGTATGAAACAGAGGTTGCCATGGACCTCCTCCCACAGCCACTATGCTGCCATGGAACAGTCGGCCATGGGTGAGCAAGGTGAAATAAGTGGCATGCATACCGTCATGCCTCATTTTTTTTCCGATAAAGAGCATATATTAATATCGTGAAGATACCAATTACACACAGCCTCTGCAGCAGCTCAATACCCTAAAAGCATTACGGATGCACACAACCGAAAAAACAGAAGAAGAAACTAAAAAAAAGTCCCGCTATAGAGTTCCAGTCCTTGCAGCAGCAGCACAACCACCGCCAAGACAACACCTGATGTCCAAGTTCTCCAGAAGCAACGCCTTCAAGAAGGGAACAGGGCACAAGTGTGGTCGTCGCCCGATCATAGATCAAGGGTTTTCACCCTGGAGATAGTCCCCACTCTCAAAACATTGCCTTCAGCAAGGCCATTGCCAGGCACAACCAATTAAGACCAGACCTTGGATTTTCACCCTGAAAGGTAAGACTCTGAACTTCACCTGTGCTGTCGCCCCCGCTTACATAATGCTGCCACGATTCCTGAAACTCCAAGCTAATTCCTCATCGACGCAAAGGCTCCGAGCACCATTGCCAGACCTCCAATCTCAGCTTTCATGTCATTCTCCCCTCTGACTTCACCATGGATTTGCCGATGATGGAAACAGAATCAGAGTTTCGCACCGGTTCCTCCGGCGCGACCGAATCCCACCCGATCCAGCAATATATAGGTCTTAACGTCCATGGGAGATCGTCGGCGGAGCCTTCCGAAACCAGACACTCCGGCCAGATCAAAGAGGACCGGCGTCAGCAGATCATCGCCTTGACGCGAGTTGGAACCCTAGGACCATCGTTCTTATTCTAAAAACCTAGCAAGCCCCCACGCTGTGAGTCACCTTCCAGCATGAACGGCAGCAGAAGAGAGGGCAGTCCAGTACATAGCTGCATGTCGTCTCCGGCTTCTAGATCCTCCCGCGGCTGCCCTGGCCGGCCCCAACAGTCCAGATCGGGGCCTCAGCCCAAAACGGAGCACTGGCGACCAGATCGCACGCCATGGCAACTCGTCGGCGGCGCACCACCTCCTTCTCGCCACCATCCGCCGCCGGAGTTCCTCAGGCCCCGGCCGAGACGGCTCCTCAGACCACGCCCCACGTCCTCCCGTGATGCGCCACCGAGGGACACCGCCCCTGCCCACCCACCGCCTTCGACGGGAGGGGCGACCTAGGAGGGAAGCGGCTAGGTCAAGACTCCAATAAAACATAGGGTTTCGAATCCTCATGTGCTCTGTACTCCATCAGGTGCCCCTGTTCGCACGAGGATGCTGCCGATGTGGCCAACATAGCCGTTGGCGTTTCGGCATGACACGGTGCTGCACAGACCTGACTTGTATCTAGTAGCAGGTACCCTTTGTGTACCGAGTGCAAGTCGTGGGTGTGAAAGCTAAACTTATGTGGTGCAGGTGCAATTTGGGTTAAATTGAAATTTCAGAAATATTTTGCGACATAGCATGAGAGTTTACCAAAGAATCGGGGGAAACAAAATTTAGAGGGTATTTAAAAAAACTTAACCTTCGTGGTGACAAAGTGACGAACGTGCAACATCCTACACAACTTGCTAACCAATTTGTTACAAATGTTGAGTACATGACCAATATATTCATGCCCGGCAACTTCGTGGAGCGCCGGAGCATATTACTCAAAGCCTAGACAATGTGTCTTTGTGCTGTAAATCTCTATCATCTGTTTTGCTGTCCGGAGCCTACTCTTCCTTCGAAGGGTCGAGCACCTGCCCAGAGAAAACAATGGTGCCCGTCGTCTCCTCGATGATGAAGAAAGCGAACGGATGGTCAGCGACAAAGTCCACAGGCTTGGGAGGCGGTGGCTCATCATCGAACAAAGAGTATCCCATCTCGTCGTCTGACTCAGTGTAGGCGGCAGCCTCGCTCCCCGACTCATTCACCTCAATGACCGCCTTGTGGATGACCTTGCCTACGAACAACGGCACGCCCTCCATCTTCTCGGTCAAGCCCTTCGTGAAAGGTACAAACGGAAGGCGTAGGCCCAGGCTCTTAAGAACATCGACGATGCTGCTCTGGAAGCTCAACTTGAACCTGGGCAGCCGGAAGTCGCCGACCGGGACAACCGCCGTAGGTAGGTGTTCGTGCAGGAACTCCGGCCGGGACGTCATCCTGGCGACCAGGCTCGGAAGGCCGTCGCGGGCATCCGGAAGGAACACGCACATGGAGAACTTCGGGAGGCTCGCCAACTGCTTCCAATGGAAGCCCGGCGAGCTTACATCAACCGTCTTGTATGGCAGCTTGAGCACTTTGAACCCATCATGGCAGGCAATCCGCTCTTCGTGCAACCGCAGCCTCCTCATGAAGAAGGCCGGGACGGAGCTGCCGTCGAGGAGGTGGAACTTACAGTGGTCCACGGTGTTCTCCTTGTCAAAGGGCTGGCACCACTCGCCCTTGAAGTAGATGGCGTTGGCTACCACCTTGAGAGTCTCTTCACTTTGGTCGTGTGGGTCGACCACCTCGCGGATGAGGTTCCTGGTCACCTTAGCCACCCACGCGTTAATTTGCTTCCTTGCTTCTACTGGCTGCAAAAAAATATACATGTGCATAGTTAAACAGTCTGAGTTTTATAGGATATTTCAATCAGTATATAGAAACCCTTCTTCTAAAACTCAGATAGTTGTACAATTTCTGTCAAGAACCTACTATCCTTTTGTTTTAATTTGATTCACATATCTCATTGTCGTTTACCATGGCCTGTGTTAATTCAGGGTGCAATTTGTTCTAGATAAAAGTCTCTTTTTTGCCGGGAGTTCTAGATATAATAGTTAAGGTGCAAATTCATACCATGATGTATACTACACTGCTATGCTATCGATGATAATTGGCATCTGTTCTAAAATTACAGTTATCTGAGTATTTGTTTCACCAAATTTTGGTGATTTCAGCACTCGTATTAGTACTTACAGAATTAGGAAATAACATGATCAAGAAAAACATATGCTTAGATCTAGTTATTGTAGGCCACGGGAGTAGTACGACTACTCACATGATTCTCGAAGTCGACGGTCCATGCCTCGCCCTTGTACGTCTGCACGATGGTGTCGCGGTACGCCTTCTTCAGCGGGAACCTCTTGTCGCTCCACACGCCGCACGCGAATGCCACGCACGGCCCGCCGGTGGCCGACCTGTTGACGAGGGTGCGCTCCACCACGGTGTCCCTGACGAACGCCTCGAGCTCGCCCCGCGACGGCGCGCCGGCCACGGCGAGGATCTCGTCCAGCGTGTCCCCGCTGGCGCCGGCTGACATGAGGGCGAGCGCGACGTGGATCGAGAGCGGCGAGAAGACGAGGTTGCCGCCGCCGGCCGTGAAGCGGTTTAGCAGGCGCGCGGCCAGCGCCGTCATCCCGGACTGGCAGGCGCTCGCGGCGGCGACACCGTTGTCGGGCGCCATGGGGTTTTTGCTATCTAGTGGAGCACGGGTTAACCTACTTTTCGATCCGTTGCAAGAGTCGCGGGAGCAGTTTAAGGCGATGATATAGCTCTACGAGTACGATCCTTCCGGGTCCGAGAGGAACACCAACACGATCGCACGACTTGATACGCTGCGCGTTGCCGGTGGGAGATAAGTCCCGGCGCAGCCGTTTTTTAAGGAGCTGTTTTCATTCCAAGTTTACATAATTACAATCTCATAGGACTATAGGAGAGGCAATTGTAGATGAAATCCGGAGCATCTACAGACCAGATGCACTGTTCCCTTCCCTTAACTTTGTATTGAGACCTCCTTTTCAAATGGAAAATGCTTATTATAGGGCGACCTACCCACGCTAGTCCTAGGTCGCTCAGCGCGTGCAACGTGCTCTTCGCATTTCCCCAGGCTCGTTGGCTCACATGGTGGCCCATGGATAGTAGTCCTCGTGCGTCGTGTTGCGTCCACTGTTTATTTTTTATTTTTTGGGACTTACGAAGCTAGCTGGCACATCAACTCTACATGTCGACATGCGTACTGCTACTACCTAGCATAGCTAGCACATTTTCCCTTTCTATTCCACGATACTTCTATGCATGCATGCAATAGTAGAGTTGTACTAATGTACTTCTATGCATGCATGGTTGATATTTTCTATGTCCACACTTAGAAAGTTTATGTTGTAAGGGTATTTGAAATTATTTTAGTGTTTTTCTTCTGTGGCCGCCGTTTTTCTCCAAGTTGGTGTGGCTCTTGCCGAAAGTTGGCGTCACCACTCAAGCATGGATGGTGCAATCCGGCACTGAAGCTTCACGAGGTCGGCGGTGACGTTGCGAGGTCGTTGTGTCGCCGTCGGTGATGTTGTGAGGTTGTCGATAGGGGCACTGTGCAAGCATTGGCAAGGTGTTGTGAGTTTTTACCGCCGGTGCTTCAATGGCAGGGGCGGAGCCAGCATGCATTGATTGGTGTCAAATGACACCAACGAATTTTTGCCATTCCCCTTTGTAAATGAAGCAACACTCATAGAAATGTAAAATGACACCGGTAAATTTAGTGGAATGACACCAACGATCCAATTTTCTGGCTACGGCCCTGTTCAATGGTATCCCGTCTATACCACGATGACATGTGCGTGTTTTTTTTTGTTGTAAAAGTACATAAAGTATGATACAAACAAACAGCTATTTTGTTGCGATCATTTTTTTATTTTTGTTGTGAGCTTTTTTTATCGTAATACTACATACATGCTTTTTTATTTGTTGTAGAAGTACAAAAATTATGTTGTAAACATACAAGGATTTTGCTCCTATTGTTTTAGGTATTTTTGTTGTGGGATTTTTTTGTTGCAATGCTACAAATGTAATTTTTATTTGTTGTAAAAGCACAAAGAATATGATCCAAATATACAAAAAAAAATTCATTTGTTTTGTTTCTTTTTGTTGCGATGCTACATATGTAATTTTATTTGTTGTAAAAGTACAAAAAAATGATCCAAATATACACAAAAATTATTTCGATTTGTTTTCTTTCTTTTTGTTGCGATGCAACATGTGTAATTCTTATTTGTTATAAAAGTACAAAAAAAGGATCGAAATATGCAAAAAAATTGTTTCGATTTGTTTTGTTTCTTTTTGTTGCGATGCTACATATGTGATTTTTATTTGTTGTAAAAGTATAGAAAATATGTTACAAATATATATATTTTTTGTTTCGATTGTTTTGGTTTTTTGTTGTGAGCTTTTTGCTGCCATGTTATAACTTTTCAACGGTATAGGGTTCAATGTTCAAATCTATTGATAATATATTTTTTAATTTTGAAGTACATATTCGCATGATATATCTATGTGGGAAACAATAACAATAGAAACTTTTACTATTGGATCATGCACATGCGAGCTAACAGATAGCAGGACGTGACATGACATATAGCTAGCAAAGCCTAGCTAGGATTTTCACACGGCGCATGCAAGCTTGGGCTGCTAGCTGCACCCGTACAGCCGAGTGGGCTCCACCCACGTTGTAGTAAATTATGACTCGCGCAGCGCGCGCGTGGAAGAAAAATACGAACCAACGTCGTACGATGCCACGAATCGAAGGGCCGGAAAGGGGACCTATATTGTGGCGCGCTAGGGCGACCTACGCCTAGCACGCACCTTTTCAAATCGGTTCCACGAATGCAAATTAGGTTATAGCTCATTCAAATTTAGAACTGTCAGATTTACACGTGATTCGTGTGTCTTCTGAGTTGCATATGATTTGTAACTAAGATTTCTCACAGTTACACATAAGTTGCACATAGGGAGATTTTTCTACATGTATCTAGATTGCGACTGAAATTCAATTAGGTGACGTCAGCTGATTGAGAATTAAGTTGATTCTCAACCAATTGAGCATTTAGTCGCTCCCTTTTCCAATACTCTAAAAAAAATTGGATTCTTTTTTTTTGTTGCAAAACTGCAATATTTGTTAGAGACAAACAAATCAAAGTATAGTATTTTTAGTGTTGGAGATATGTCCAAGAGGCCATAATAAAGATTATTGTTTATCATGTTTTCCCGTTCATGATAAATGTTTATATCCATGCTAGAATTGTATTAATCGGAAACAAATACATGTGTGGAATATAAACGGTAATGTGTCCCTAGTCTTTCCTCTTGTGACTAGTTCGTTAATCAAGTGATGGTTAGATGTTTCCTAACCATGGATTTATGAATCACTTGATAAACGAAGTTTGAATCATGGGAGATGATATGATGGACAAGACTCAATTTAATAGATGTCAAATATAGTTTCCTTAAATCATGAGATTATGTCACTCCCGCTTATCGGAAGAGTGCTTTGTGGACATCAAACGTCACTTCGTAACTGGGTGATTATAAAGGTGGCTTTCAGGTACTCTGATGGTAGGTTGTTGGGTTGCATGTTTTCAAGATTGGGATTTGTTCGTCCAACAGTTGGATAGATATCTCTGGGCCCTCTCGGTAGCATAGCATCCAAACGCTTGCAAGCATATGACTAAGTGGCTAGTCATATCGGATCCTATCCTATATGGGAACGAGTAAAAGAGAACTTGTCGGTAACGAGATTAATCAGATATGGAGATATCGGTGGATTGAATCTCGGACAAGTAATATATCGTGAAACAAAAGGAATCGTATATGGATTGATTGAATCCCGGACATTGTGGTTCGACTAGTAAAGTACTTCGTCGAATATGTAGAAATTAATATGGGCATCCCGGTCCCGCTATTAATATGAGATATTCGCGAACCCGCAGAGTCACACACTTAACGTTCGATGTAGTTAGGGCTCGAGATAAATGATGGTGTGAAGGAATATTGATTCGGAGTCTCGGATGGGATCCCGGACATCACGAGGAGTTCCGGAGTGGTCCGGAGAATAAGATTCATATAAGGAAAGTGGTTCCGGTAGGTATCGGAAAGGTCCAGGAATTTTCCGGTAGAGTACCGGAATATTCTAGAAGGTTTTAGAGTAGTCTGGAACTGGGGCCCATAGGTGTTTGGGGCCACATGGATTAAAGGGGTGGTGGACTGGCCTCATGGGCCAGCCGAACCATACCCCAAGAGGCCCATGCGGGCTAGGGCAAGCCCAAAAGGGGGCCGGCCTAACCCTAACCCTAGGAAGGCTGGCTTGGGGGCCAAGCCACCCAGCCGCCGGCCCTAGAGGGAGGTGGGGCGCAGCCCCCCTGGCTGCCTATATAAAGGGGGGGCTGGGGAGGGCTGCCGCACCCTTGTGCCCCTCCCCAAGCCGCCGCCCCCTCTCCCCATGCCGCACCACCTCCTCCTCCCTCCTCTCTAGCAGCTGCTTGGCGAAGCCCTGCTGGATTTCCACACCATATCCACCACACCACCGTTGTTGTGCTGCTGATCTCACGAGCCTCTCCACCACCTCTTGCGGGATCAAGAACGTGGAGTCTTCATCGAGCCGTACGTGTGGATCTCTCGGAGGTGTTGCCCGTGCGACGCTTGGATAATACATCTCCTCGCGACTAGACGAGTCTAGTTGCGGGGATCGACTAGCCAACCTCTGGCTCGACAAAACGCTCACATTTTTCTTCGAGGGTGAGATTCGATCTCCTTCTTGCTACCAACCTCTCGTAGATCAGATCTCGTGTTGGGTTTATTCCGTCATGTTTGTGTAGGAATTTTTTTGTTTTCTATGCTGCGACCCATTAGTGGTATCAGAGTCTAGATCTATTCGTAGATGTTGGTGCGATTAGACACAAGTGTTGTGGGTGTTGATATTATATGTTGCTACCTTCTCGCGTGCACTTTGTATCTTGATAGTATTGTGAGATTGAAGCGGCCCGGACCAACCTTGCTCGTCCACGTACGAGAGACCGGTTCCATGACTGACATGCAACTTGGATTGCATAAGTGGCTGGCGGGTGTCTGTTTCTCTTGCTTTAGTGAAGATGCAATTTTCAATGGAAGGCCTTTGAAAAGGATGAGTAAATAAGCAACTATTTTGTCAACGTTGTGGCTTTGCGTAGATTAGAACGGTTCTATCTCATGACCCATAGAAGCCACGTAAAAATTGCTTAAACAAAGTAGAGGCGTCTAACTTGTTTTTGCAGGGTTTGTGATGTGGTATGGCCCAAGATGTGATTATGTGATGTATGCAATGATCATGTTTTATAATTTTCACGACTTGCATGTCGATGAGTACGGCAACTGGCAGGAGCCTTATGGTTGTCTCATATTTATTGTATGACCTGCGTGTCACTTTAAACGCCATGTAATTGCTTTACTTTATTGCTAAGAGTAGCCATAGTAGTAGTTGCAATAGTTGGTGGAGGCAATCATGATGGTGGCGCCACGATCTGGTGATGATGGAGATCATGCCGGTGCTTTGGAGATGGAGATCAAAGGCACAATAAAAGGCTATACCATGTCACAAAATTATGAATTGCATGTGATGTTAATCCTTTTATTGCACCTTATGGTTTTGCTTAGATACGATCTCGACGGTAGCATGATAAGGTGATCTCTCCCGTTAATATCAAGATGTGTTCTCCCCTAGTATGCACCGTTGCAAAAGTTCGTCGTTTTGAAGCACCACGTGATGATCGGGTGTGATAGACTCTACGTTCATATACAACGGGTGTAAGCCAGTTTACACATGCGGAAATACTACGGTTTCCTTGACGAGCCTAGCATGTATAGACATGGCCTCGGAACACAAGAGCCGAAAGGCTAAGCACGAGTCATATGGATGATATGATCAACATGGTGATGTTCACCTTTGAAGCTGCACCACCTCACGTGATGATCGGTCGTGGTGTAGTGGATTTGGATCGTGTGTCACTAAACAACCAGAGAGATGTTGAGTTTAGTGGGAGTTCGTTTTGTAATTAGATTATTTCATATGTTGTAGATCCATGGCCCGTCCCAACACCACCATGAATTTTAACGCGTTCCTAGAGAAAGACAAACTGAAAGATGATGGAAGCAATTTCTCAGATCGGTTTATGAATCTGAAGATTATCCTCACTGCTGCCAAGAAACTGTATGTCCTAGATGCGCCGCTAGGTGAGGCTCCAGCAGATGGAGCGGCTGAAGATGTTAGGAACATCTGTGATGGGGGGATACTTTATAGGTAGGCCCATGGACCCGGAAAGTAGACCCGCCAAGACCAAGAAGGCAAATGCCGAGGCACGAGACAAGTCACATGGGCTGGGCTGGAGACAAGCCGACCAAGGCCCGTGTGGAAAAGGGGGCTCGTCCAAAGAAGGAGTCCAAGTACAGCCCGGAGTTCTGGTTTGGAAGGACAAAGCCTAGAGTAGGACTCCGTATATGAATATAACTCGGTACAGATTGTAAGTCTAGGGACCCGCCACCTTTATAAGGAGGGCCCTGGATTGTAGTGAGCTAAAGCCAGTCGAGTTAGAGAAACCCTAGCCACCAGAGAGAAGTCGCCGGCTCCTGAATTGTAGGAGCCGGGTCCTTGCAATCGAGATCTAGCAAAGAGCAATAACATAGAAGCAGGAAGTAGGTCTTTACCTCTAATCAGAGGGGCCGAACCTGGGTAAATCCTTGTTCCCTGACGAGATTAATCGTTCCTACGTACTTCGATTACCGATGGCCCCAGAACTCATCTTCCCTGAGGAAGAACTTGCCGTGACAACCCCACGACAGTTGGCGCCCACCGTGGGGCCTATGGTGACGAGAGGAGTTGAGATCGTTGGAGCGGCTCGTCGGGCTATGGAGAAACTCGCCATCGGGCGGGTCTACACTGATGAACATGGAGAAACCGAGATCGATGACTCAGGCTGGACTTCGGAGATGAACGAAGTCGACGAGGGCTACCAGCTTGTCTTTGGAGGAATCAACGTGTTCGTCGGCATGGTTTGCGCGTCGGGTCTTCGCGCGAACTCAGCGGAATCTGTATCAGAGCCAACCGTTGTCGTCGAGTCCGACGGCGAGGAGTCGGTCGGAACCTCAGAGGTCGGCATCATCGCCGAGTCTGAGGAGCCCCAAGCTGAGAAACCAGAGATGCTGCAAGAGTCAGATTCAGATTACGATGCAGATTCAGAGTCCATCTTACCCTTGTTTGAAGATCAGCTTGGGTATGGTATAGAGGAAGAAGATTATGAGGAGTCGCCAGTACGCGCCCGTGTTGTGGGAGTCTACATGTCTGGAAACGGTGGAAATCAATTTGATCCAGCTCTATTGACAAAGGAAATTAATGCAAATAATGCCGCAGAGAGGGCGGCTGAGTTAGCCAACGCTCGCGCTGCGTTGGAGAGGCAACTAGCTGATATCACAGAGGCAAACCGTAGACTGGCCGAAGAGCAGGCCCGAGTCCAAGATGAAGCTCAAGTCGTGCGGAGACGTCGCGAGGAGCTTACTTCAATTCAGCACCGCAGAGCCAGGAGTCGCTTGCGTGATGGAATCCACATTAATCCAACCAATCTATTTACCACACCCAATGGTCCAGGTGGAGGAGCAGGACTAGGAAGCTCAGCGGCTGCAGGAGGCGCCGCAGGAGGAGGAACAGGAGCACCACCACCACCATCACCCCCAGAAGGACCGGGAGGCAGCCGTACCAACGGACCACCGCCTGAAGGAGGAGTCGGAGGAGGAGCATCTGGTGGCTTAGGGTCTCAGCCTAACAGATTTCATACTCCAGAGGGACATTACTCTAATCCTATGGACAACGTTCATGCAGCGACTCTGAGATTGGAGAATATCGTGGTACCAGAGGGACCAGCAGGACAGGAGACTCGTGAGGCTATCGAGCTACTGAAAACAGCTTTGACTCAGCAAGCTTTGTATCCAACTTTTCCAGATGCAAGTAGGCTACATTCAACACCTTTTAACTCAGGCACGAGGAGTCGGCACGGCGAGTCCAACCCGGCCAACTCTACAAGTGCAAGGCGTCGTGAACAAGAGAGGAATCGCGCAAATATACCAACTACTTCACGAGCTCAGCTAGTGGTTGATAAAGCAAGGCAACGACGAGAAAGAGAAACAACAAGAGCTCGGGAGGCAGAGAGGGACAGAGCATTAGCTGGTGCAGCTAACCCGCCTCAGCCAACCCGGGTGCACGAAGAGGTGACTTCTCCTGGTGCTTCCCCAGCATTAACAGGACCAGAGTGCCTGTCTGATGCCATCAGGTCCGAGTCCTTCCCCAGCAGTTTCAAGGAGCCGCGCAAGGTTCCAAATTATGAGCCCAACATGGACCCGACCTCTTGGTTGGGTACATACGAGATGGCGATGAGTATTCGCAATGCCACAGGTAATTTGTGTGCCAAGTTTATGTATCTTATGATGGAGGGAGCAGCCAAGGTTTGGATGCGCAACTTGCCTCCTAGGTCAATCAACTCTTGGGAGCAATTGAAGGCGGCTTTTATTCAGAACTTCCAGGGCACATGCAAAAAGCTTAGTACCATCGAGGACCTGGAACGGTGTGTTCAGAGGAAGGGCGAGTCAGCAAGGCACTGGATGAAGCGGGTCTCAGAGATCATTAACTCCTCATAAGGACTCCCACCGGTTTCAGTGTTAATGGCGATGGAGAGAAATTGCAGCTACAATCCCTTGAGTTGGAAGCTAGGTCGCATGAAGGAGAGTCTAAATCAGGGCATTCCCCTGACAATCGGTGAAATCATGGCGGGTGCTAATAAGCACGCAGCCACAGATAAAACCAAGGACCAGGAGGAAGGAACTAAAGGACAGGGTGGCAATAATCAGAACCAGAATCAAAACCAGAACCAGGGTGGTAGCAAGCGGCCATACGGTGACAACTCTGACCTAGTGGCCAATACAAACACTGGAGTCAGACGCAAGGACAATAATTCTCAAGGATATCAAGGACGCACCCCAACTACAGAGGAAGTTTTATCGAGTCCTTGCCCTAAACATGCTAAGAATGGCAGGTGTGGGCATACCTTGGGCCAGTGTGTGGATCTGCAGCGTGCCAGGTTTGCAGGACCTGGAAACAGAAACAATGGTGGATACAGAGGAAACAATGGAGCCGGAGGACCCGGCAATAACGGCGGAGGAGCCGGCAATAATCCAAACCAACCTCAAGGAGGAGGTAACTAGCAGGGCGGGTTCCAGCAGAACCCGAAGCAGCTCCATGACGGCAATGGGCAGTATTATGTCACAACTCGGCAGCAGAACCCGAATCGTGGTAATTATCATGTTTTTACAACAAGTACATCCAAGCGTGCAAAGAAGTTGAAAGTCCGAGCAGTCAATGCAGTGCAACCAGCAATACCACAGTGGCTCAGGTGGTCAGAGCAAACCATCACTTGGAGTCGGGCAGATGATCCTCCGAGAGTCGACGATCCAGGGCAGCTAGCCTTGGTGGTAGCACCTCAAGTTGGAGGTTATACACTGAACAAAGTGCTAATGGATGGTGGAAGCAGCATCAACATCTTGTATTATGACACATTCAAGAGGATGAAGTTGCAAGATAGACAGCTAATTCCAACAGAGACAGTGTTCCATGGGATAGTACCAGGGAAATCGGCCAAACCCATTGGTAAGATTTACCTTGAGGTTGCTTTTGGTACAATGGAGAATTACCGTCCAGAGATTATGCCCTTTGAGGTGGTGGATCTTAAGAGTCCATACCACGCTCTTTTTGGTCGGCCAGCATACTTTAAGTTTATGGCCAGGCCATGTTATGTCTACTTGAAACTCAAGATGCCAGGTCCAGCAGGAGTCATCACAGTTAATGGCAGCAGACAGATGGCGTTGGAATGTGAGCTAGGTGATGCAGCTATGGCTGAGACAGCTTGTGCTCAAGAGGAGCTGAAATTTTACAAGGCAAACGTGGACCCGGAGGACAACTCGGTCCTTAAGAAGCCGGCCACAGAGGAGAAGATGAAATTTAAGTCAGCTCAGGACACAAAGCAAGTCGACTTCACCCCTGGTGATTCTTCCAAGCAGTTCACCATTGGGGCACACCTCTCTGATAAATAGGAAAGCGCGCTTGTCGAGTTCATCCGTGAGAATCGGGACGTCTTTGCATGGAAGCCATCTGACATGCCAGGAGTCCCGAGAGAACTCGCCGAGCACAGCTTACATGTTAACCCTAATGCAAGACCAGTTAAGTAGGGTCTGCACAAGTTTCACGATGACAGGAGGAAAGCCATAGGAGAAGAGGTGGCTCGGCTCCTCGCAGCCGAGTTCATCAAGGAAGTCTTTCACCCAGAGTGGGTGGCCAATTCAGTGTTAGTACCAAAGAAAACAGGAGAGTTGCGTATGTGCATCGACTTCACGGGCCTAAACAAGCATTGCCCTAAGGACCCGTTCGCACTACCTCGTATAGACCAGATCATTGACTCCACAGCGGGGTCAGAGTTACTTTGTTTCTTGGATGCCTATTCAGGGTACCACCAGATCAGACTCAACGTAGAGGATGAGCTGAAGACGTCCTTCATTACGCCCTTTGGAGTATTTTGTTACACAATAATGCCCTTTGGACTCAAGAACGCAGGATGTCGTGGTATGAATCGACGGTGAAGATACGGGGCTATGTACGCGCGGGCATCGTCGATGTGGGTTAGTAGACGAACGACATGGGAGACAAGATTTATACAGCTTCGGGACCCGGGAAACATCATCCGGTAATATCCCTACGTGCTGTTTGGGGCTAGGTTGTATTCCTCTCACGGTGGAAGTCGCCGATGAGGCGGCTCCTCTTGTCTAGATCTGTCTAGACCTATTGGGTCGTGCCCTCTTTGGGGCGCCTTGCCCCTCCTTATAAAGGTGGAGGAGGCCGGCTTACATGTAGAGTCCTCTTAGGACTCGGCTATCTATTACAAGTTTGGAAAGGTGAGTCCTTTTCCTATTCTAACTAGATTCGGCCTGCTGGGCTTCCTTCTGATGGGCTTCGTTGATCCTCCTTGCGGGTACCCGTGTCCCATATCCCCGACAGTAGCCCCTGGATGACTCGCAGAGTCAGGCGGAAGGTCTTGATTTGTTGAAGAAATGGGACACGGAGTTTGTGCCGGGTTCTTTGCCGGCTTGTAGATGTAGTGCTTGCCGAGTCGTAGATGTCGACGATGTCGTGGAACCCGGCTTCAGCCTTTGCCGAGTTGTCGATGTAGACTTTGCTGAGTTGTCGATGTAGATGTTGCCGGGTTATCTTTGTAGATTTTCCCGAGTTGTCGATGTCGGCTTCGCTTGCCGACTTGTTAACGCCGGCTCCTCCTGCCGACTTGTCGATGCCGGCTTCGCTTGCCGACTTGTTAACGCCGGCTCCTCCTGCCGACTTTTCATTGCCGACTTCTTCTGTCGACTTGTTGACGCCGGCTTCTCCTGCCGACTTGTTAATGCCGACTTCTCCTGTCGACTTGTTGATGGCGAGTCGGAATTTTCTCCGAGTCCTTTTGATGAGTTGTATGAGTCTTCTCGAGCTTGTTTATACCGGTATATGTATAGCCCCCAAGCGCCGAGTTGTTAACTTGTGACAGCTTGGAGCTTGTATTGATGACTCATAACTTCAGATGATGTAGCCCCCGAGTGCCGGGTCGTTTGCCTGCGACGACTCGGGACTCCTTGATGTATAACTCATGACTTTCAGATGATGTAGTCTCCGAGTGCCGGGTTATTAACCTGCAACAACTTGGAGATAAAAACTTTTGGAATTTGATTACTGTTTAACTTGTAGAAAAACCTGATCCGTGAATAGCCCTCAAGCGCCGGGTTGTTGGCCTGCGACAACTTGGAGCTTCCAACTCTGAATTCCCTTTGACTTAAACTGAAAACCTGATAACATGTAGCCCCCAAGTGTCGGGTCGTTTGCCTGCGACGACTCGGAGCTAAAACTTTGTGAACTTGATTGATGCTTAAATTGATTTGGTTCTTATAACCCTTCTTAGTCTTATGCTGATGAATAAGTAGGCCCTGCCCGGTCTTTGCTAATTAGCAGCCAGTTTGTTGTACAGGATGCATCTGACTTACCAGATAAAACTAAGAAATAAGTTGGCTTCTTTGCCAGGTCAATGAGTCTAAAGCTTGGCTTTTTCCTGAAAGACAAGCCCCCAAGGACCTAATGATCAAAGTTAATAAAGACGCACTTACTGGGTGTCTCGGCAAAACTCTTACTGTAGAGAAGCCGGCTTTATCCCCTTGATCATAATAATCAGAGCTCTCTGGGCTCGTTGTTATTGCGGAGCTCTCTGGGCTCGTTGGTATTGCGGAGCTCTCTGGGCTCATTGGTATTGCGGAGCTCTCTGGGCTCATTGGTATTGCGGAGCTCTCTGGGCTCGTTCTAACTTGGTGGGACTTTCAGCTCTCTGGGCTGTTTCTTACAATATTGCGAGCATTAGATATCTCGACTTTGATAAATCCGTTGCGAGCAATAGATAGCTCGACTTTAAAAAATTTGTTGCGAGCAATAGATAGCTCGACTTTGAGAAAATCCGGTGCAAGCAATAGATAGCTCGACTTTGAAAAATCCGGCGCAAGCAATAGCTCGACTTTTGAAAAATCCGTTGCGAGCAAAGGATAGCCCGACTTTAAATAAATCTGTTGCGAGCAATAGATAACCCGACTTTTAAATAAATCTGGTGCGAGCAATTTGAGAGCCCGACTTTTTAGAAATCCATGGCGGGGTTTTAAAGAACCCGACTTTGAGATTTGGCTATATTAAGCCTCCAAGGATCGATTTGACATGCCACCTAGAATTTTCAGAGATAATAATGATACTCAACTTATATTAGCCCCCTTGCATTATTTAAAACTTACTTTGTAATCTTCTGGATTATCCTGCAATTTCTTTATAAACCAGATATATAGCTCTCGGAATTAACCCGGAATTAACTCAAAGGGGACTGACTTTATGTAATTTAACTGAACTAATAAAATATGAAATTTAAATATAAAGCCAACTTAGCTGTTTATCTTCTGTAGCTGATGACGACGCTGGTGAGTCGACGATCCACTGAGGTCGACTCGCTGAAGGCAAGATCGTCCGAGTCCTCATGACTCGGCTCGTTGATTCACAGTCGCAGGCTCCTTTGATTGGCCAGCTGAATTACCAGTAGCACACTTTTTTTTTCTCTTCTTTAATTCGGTCGTCCGGGCAATAGTAGTACTTGGTTTGATTTTTTCTTCCGTCTCGTGAAGCTGGCAACGAACCTTCTCTTTTCTTTTTGTTTTTTTTTCTTCCTACTTTGATTTGGCTTTCACGCTGGAGTCCAAGACTTGATCCGGTCAACTTGTTTTCCTGGCCGGCTTCCTTGGTCTCCGTGCATGGAGTAGTAGTATTTGGAGTCTTCAAAGCTGGCCGGTTTCCTTCATGGATTTGGCTTGCACTCGTAACGCATTTGGCAATCAATTCCTTGCTTTCCCTCTGGACTTGTACCACGGCTGGCTGCTCTAATTTTATTGCCTTCTTTAAGCGAGTTTCACGTCTGTGTCCGTGTCGAACTGGAGACGGAGACGCGTAACAAGTTGCTTCGAATCCGAGTCCTTGTTTCGCGGACGAGAGTCGGCCGGGACACGATCGCACGAGTCGCCTGGGACGCTGGAGGTTGGCGCGGATGCACGCGAGGGACAAAGTTGATGTCGAGCCCTCACGGCCGCGTTGTTGAAGATCTTGATGCATCCGTGTAGCTTGACCGATGCGGTGATGAACTCGCTGTCGTCGTTGATGAAGATTGGACCCATCGAGTTGTGAATCCACGCGCACCTAGCCCCACGGTGGGCGCCAAATGTCGTGGTATGAACCGACGGTGAAGATACGGGGCTATGTACGCGCGGGCAATCGTCGGTGTGGGTTAGTAGACGAACGACATGGGAGACAAGATTTATACAGCTTCGGGACCCGGGAAACATCATCCGGTAATATCCCTACGTGCTGTTTGGGGCTAGGTTGTATTCCTCTCACGGTGGAAGTCGCCGATGAGGCGGCTCCTCTTGTCTAGATCTGTCTAGACCTATTGGGTCGTGCCCTCTTTGGGGCGCCTTGCCCCTCCTTATAAAGGTGGAGGAGGCCGGCTTACATGTAGAGTCCTCTTAGGACTCGGCTATCTATTACAAGTTTGGAAAGGTGAGTCCTTTTCCTATTCTAACTAGAGTCGGCCTGCTGGGCTTCCTTCTGATGAGCTTCGTTGATCCTCCTTGCGGGTACCCGTGTCCCATATCCCCGACACAGGAGCTACATATCAGAGATGTATCCAAAATTGTTTCAAGGAACAGATTGGAAGGAATATTCATGCTTATGTGGACGATGTGGTTATCAAATCTCAGAAGGCCGACTCTCTGATAGCAGATTTGACAGAGACTTTCAATAATTTGCGCAAGTATAAAATGAAGCTCAATCCTACCAAGTGTGTTTTTGGAGTCCCCGCGGGCAAACTCCTAGGTTTCATTGTTTCAGAGAGAGGCATTGAAGCAAATCTAGAGAAAATCAAGGCTATTCATAACTTGCAGAAGCCGACTTGTCTGAAGGACGTTCAAAAGCTCACTGGATGTGTGGCAGCTCTAAGCAGATTTATTTCAAGACTCGGGGAGAAGGCGGGTCCTCTCTACCGACTCCTGAAGAAGTCAGATAAATTCCTATGGGATGAAGAAGCCGACCGTGCTTTTGAGGAGTTGAAGAAAACTTTGTCAACAACTCCGGTGCTTGCAGCTCCTACAGATAAGGAGCCCATGCTATTATATGTAGCTGCCAACGAGAGAGTTGTCAGCGCAGTAGTAGTTGTGGAGCGTGCAGAGGAAGGAAAGGAGTATCCAGTACAGAGACCTGTCTACTACATCAGTGAAGTCTTAACAGATTCAAAGCAAAGGTACCCACAGTGGCAGAAGTTGGTTTATGGAGTTTTTCTTGCAAGTAGAAAACTCAAGCATTATTTCCAAGAGCATCCAATTAAGGTGGTGAGTTCAGCACCGCTAGCAGATATTATACGCAACAGAGAGGCAACAGGGCGAGTCGCCAAGTGGGCAATTGAGTTGGGTCCTTATCATATCACATATGAGCCCAGGACAGCGATTAAATCTCAAGCTTTGGTTGATTTTGTCAATGATTGGACATATTTTACATCCTCACCAAATACCCCCTGCACCAAGTATTGGACAATGCACTTTGATGGGTCCAGACAGTTAGAAGGCTCAGGAGCCGGTGTGGTGTTGACATCACCTAAGGGAGATAAGCTAGCATATGTCCTCCAGTTACACTTTGATTGTACAAACAACATGGCAGAGTATGAAGCCCTGTTGCATGGTCTGCGATTGGCCAAGGAGATGAACATCAAGCGCATCAGGTGTTTTGGAGATTCAGACCTTGTAGCCCAACAAGTATCTGGAACTTGGGACTCGAAGGATGCAAATATGGCGGCTTATAGAAGAGCAGTCGAACAGATAGCCGGGTTCTTTTCTGGTTATCAAGTGGAGCATATTGACAGGCGCAAGAACGAGGCCGCTGTTGCGTTATGACGACTTGGCTCTCGTCAAGAGAAAGTACCACCAAATGTGTTCTTGGATGAACTCCATCATCCTTCAGTCAAATTACCCTCAGAAGAGGAGTTAGCCTTTCCAGACCCAGAGTCGGTATTGGTAGCAGCAGCACGAGCAATCCCAGCGTGGACAGAGCCCTACCTAGCATATCTCCTACGGGGTGAACTCCCAAAGGATGAAGTCAAGCAGAGACAACTCATCAGACGGTGCAAGTCTTACACAGTTATCAATAGCGAGTTGTACAGAAGAAGCGTTACTGGGGTTTATCAGAGATGTGTATCTCCAGAAGAAGGAAGGCAAATCCTGCAAGAAATTCACGCAGGAGATTGTGGCCATCATGCATCCACTAGATCCTTGGTATCAAAAGCTTTCAGACACGGGTTCTTCTGGTTGACAGCACATTTGGATGCGGAAGAAAATAGTGCGAGTCTGTGATGGATGCCAGAGGTATGCAAGGCAGGACCACGTACCAGCACAAGAACTCAGAACTATTCCTATCACTTGGCCATTTGCAGTTTGGGACTCGATATGGTGGGTCCTTTCTCAAAGTCGCCCTGCCAAAAGACTCATCTGCTTGTGGCAGTTGACAAGTTTACCAAGTGGGTGGAAGTGGAACCTGTCAGCAGAGTCGACGGAGCATCAGCAGTGCGATTCTTCAAAAAGATAGCAACACGCTTTGGGTATCCTCACAGTATCATTACAGACAATGGAACCAACTTATCAGTTGGGGAGATGGCCAAGTTCTGTGGTGAGAATAACATCAGACTCGACCTAGCCTCGGTGGCACATCCACAGTCCAATGGACAAGCCGAGCGGGCAAATCAGGAGTTGTTAAAGGGATCAAACCTAGACTACGGGTTCCCCTGCTAAGAGCCGCTGGGAGTTGGGTTGAGGAGTTACCAGCAGTACTTTGGAGTATCAGGACGACTCCTAACAGATCCACTAGATTCACACCGTTCTTCATGGTGTACGGTGCAGAAGCCGTTTTGCCCAGCGACTTGTTGCATGACTCGCCAAGAGTCGCCAATTATGTTGAGGCAACTAATGAGATTGCACGCCAGGACTCGGTCGATGCACTTGAAGAAGCAAGGGAGTTAGCCCTTGAAAGATCGGCAGTGTATCAGCAGGACTTGCGGCGGTATCACGCGCGCAGAATCAAGACCCGGACTTTCCAGGAGGGTGACTTAGTGCTTCGCCTAGTCCAGAATAAGGAAGAGATGCACAAGTTATCTCCACCATGGGAAGGACCGTTTGTCATAAGCAAGAATCTGAACAACGGGTCGTACTATCTAATGGATGTGCGAGAGCCGGCAAGTGTAGGCAAAGGAGCCGACACGGCTCATACTCTAGACCCATATGCAGAGGCAAAGAGGCCATGGAATATAGCTCAGTTACGTCCTTACTATAGTTAAAAGTTGTAATAGTTTTTCAATTCAAAGGCAAAGAGCCCAGTGAGCCATGCCTACATGTAATCAAATTTTCGTGATCAAAGGAAATAAAGCCGGCTTCTATGAATGTGAGTCTTTTAGTCGAGTCACCCAGTGAGTGCGCTTTATTCGTTATGCTTGATCACAAAGGTTCTTGGGGGCTTGCTTTTCAGGAAAAAAGTCAAGCTTAGACCTAAGGACCTGGCACAGTAGCCAAACTTTTCCTAGTCTTCTCGCTGGTAAGTCAGATGCATCCTGCACAATATGATTAATCTACAGGCATGACTTGTTTCTATCTCTTATGGATCCTGAGGAACATATGAGTTAAGAACCTGTCAGCACAAGCTGTAAGAGAAGTCATGCAGGGCCTACTTATTCATCAGTGAAAAACTAGACGGGTTATAAGAACCAAGCCGATTGGCACAAATTCAAAATAGCTAACAAGCTAAATAATTTAAAGCACCAGTAGTGCATCATTACAATTCAAAATAGCTAACAAGCTAAATAGTTTAAAGCACCAGTAGTGCATCATTACAACTCAAAGTAGCTAACAAGCTACATAGTTTAAAAACACCAGTAGTACATTATTACAATCCAGAGTCATCCAGAGAATTGTCCTTAACAGGAGCTGAGTCCTTGACTGGAGCTGTGGAGTCCTTAGCTGGAGACTTGTCTTTCGCCTGGGCAGCAGATGTGGAAGTCGACTTTGCAGGGGATTTCGTGGCAACTTTCTTTGTCTGAAAGCCAGTTCCCCTCGGGTTCCTCATGTGCTTGTTCAACTCCTCTTGAGCTTGGGAGCCGCCAGTTGCGACTCTTGAAGGAGTGGGCGCAGCAGGAGTCTTTAGCGTGGGCTCTGCACCAGTCGAGTTGCTAGTACCAGGAGCCGCTGGAGTGGAAGAGCTTGGCACAGTTGATGGGGCACCAGCCATGTCCTGTGAGGGACGCCCAAAGTTTACGATTGGAGGAACTCCTGGATTAACCCTCTTGTTCTCCAAGTCATAGTGATGAACCCATACCTCCGGGTCCATCTTATTGGCGATTTCGTAGGCGTAAGGCCGCACTAACTTCTCCTCAGCCTTGAAGTCATCTTGGCTGAAGGGAGTCCCATCTTCATGCTGCTCTGGCTTCCCCATAGTGAGCATTGCCGGCTCCAGAACAGTTGGGTAGTAGCTGTGTGCCAGTGCAAGTATCCTTATGGCAGATCTCCTCATGGCAGATTGTTTCCACAAGCGCATGTACCCTGGAGCTCTTGACAACTCATCAACCAATCGTTCAGGCTCCTTGGGGCACTTGCCCTTGGAATTAAGATACTTTACCACAGAGCGAGCACCCTCCTGCAGCCCATGGCAATGGTCTAGCATGGCATGGAGTTGTTGGCTAGTGGGCAGCTTGAGTTTTGGGGAGTCAGCCCCTGCAAAATAGAGAAGTCAAGAGAAGTAAGTCGCTGAGTTCTTTGTATCAAATTAAAAGAAGGCAAGTGCAGTAGCTTACCAAAGATATGATGGCACATAGCCTTAATCCCCTTTTGGCATACGTCCAAGACGGCTCTCAGATCAGTGTGTGCCTTTTGGGCAGCCTTTTTTGCTTCAGCCGACTCCCTTTTCACCTTTTCTAGCTCAGCAGCTAGGATTTGAAAGTCCTTCTCCAGTTGAAGGGAATGTTGTCTCTCAGACTCAGCAGACTTGGCACTGGAAGTCGCTTGGTCTTCCAATTTTTTCATGTCTCTCTTCATCTTGGAGACAACATTCTGAAAAAGCACAAGTCAGAGAAAGCAGAAATCAGCAAAGTACAAGTCGATAGGCAACAAGTCAGAAAAGCACAAGTCAGATTTTTACAAGTCAAATTCTACAACTCATGAGCTCCAAGTCGTCACAAGTTAACAACTTGGCGCTTGGGGGCTACTCAGGAGTCGGATTTTTTCTACAGCCACATAGGTTCAAGTTCTTAAGCAGTGCAAGTTATCAGCTCCAAGTCGTCACAAGTTAACAACTTGGCGCTTGGGGGCTACTCGCAGAGCAGAATTTTTTATCTAAGTAAGTGCTAGTTCATGGTATTGTTTAGCTCCAGGTTGCCGCAGGCTAACAACCCGGCGCTTGGGGGCTACTCGTGGAAAAGCTTTTTGAATTTAAGAGCGAGTGATTAAACAGCCCCGAGTCCTAGTTGAGCTAAGGACTCAGGTCTTGGGGGCTACAGTGTGCAAGTTTTTTCTACCTAGCAAGTGATTTGAGTTCAGGTTGAAGCACCTATCTTAGCTCCAAGTCACCACAGATAAGGTGCTTGGGGGCTACTGTAATAGGAGACTAACGGAGAGAACATAAAGAGTACAAGTTAGAGCACTTACATTATGAATCATTTCAAGGGCCCTGAGGGCTGCCTGCTCCTCATCCTTTAGCCTGGAGGCTTGATCATTCAGTTCTACGGCCTCAATATAGGCCTCGTTGAAAGACTTGTTGTCAGATATCCGGAGCCGGCTGTAGTCAGTTGAGGACTTTTCCGGCTCGGTGTTCAGCTGAGAAGTGGGAGCCGCTTTTTCTTGACTTGGAGGCATCTGAGTTGTAGTGGTTGGAGTCCCACCCCCAGAGGAGGATGGGATCACCAAAGGAGTCCCCAACCGAGTCTTTGGAGCGGACTCGGGAACAGGGGGAGTCCCAGTAGTTGTTGCACCTGCAGATGCAGGAGTCGTAGGAGCGGTCTTTGTACTCGTCGTCTGAGAAGTCGACGGCGGTACAGCTCCACGGCTGGAAGTCACGTCAGCCATGCCTGGGAGCTTGGAGACCTTGGCACAAGGCCGGGCTCTGAGACAGGACAGATTAAAAGTCAAGTATTGATTAAAAGGAAATACAGATGTCATGCTAGTAAAGACAAAGGAGAAAGTCATACCCAACGTTTGTCTCAAGATCCAAAGAGGCTTGGGAGTCAGAGGAAAATATTGACATTCCCGACTCGTAGGAGTCAGCTTTCTCAGGAGGAGAAACCGACTTCCTTTTGTGTGATACAGGTAGAGGCAGAGGAGTCTCTGTAGGGCCCCCTGAGCGCAGTTTCCTTTTCTTGGCAGCAAGAACTTGCGCAGCAATTTCTTCAGGCTCACTGGAGGAGCTGCTAGATCTTTGGACTCACGAGGCGGGTACCTTAGACACGGCAGCCCGAGACCCATTTTTCGGAACTGGAGGAGTCGAACAGCGACTCTTGACGTCCGAAGACTCCTCAGACGGAGTTGGTTGGGCTCCTGCAGGACTCGATTCAGTATGCTCCTCGTCAGCATACTGTGCTTCAGAGGAGTGCTCCTCCTCAACAACATTGACAGTGGGAGCCTCAGGTGAGGACTCCTCATCTTCGTTCTCATCGCCAGCGGCAGCAGCCTCTTTAGAGGACTCCTCGCTGGACTCTTCTTCATCAACAGTCTCTGCAGCAGCAGAGGTACTCCCTTTGCCCTTGTCAGTTTCAAGGGCCAGCTTCCAGAAGGAGTCGGTAAGCTGCAAAAAGGAAACAGAGAGTGTGAGTTAGTAAATTGAGAAAATAAAGGCAAGTAAGAAGGAAAGACAAGTAAGGCACTTACAGCAGGAGCCGGATAGGTGGAGCAAAAAGGCTGGAGCCCGAAGTGGGCCTGGTCCTTCACCATTTTTCCGGTCAACTTCTTGATCAATCGACCAAGTTCAGGGCCGTCAGACAACTTGTCAGTTGTCCTGAGATCATCAGTGACACATCTGGTATAAGAGCAAATTAGTCGAGTCCTAGGACTCAGCGGCTGGATCCTCCAGGTTGTCCAGCAACGGACGAGATCCATGTTCTCTAGATTATGAGAAAGAAGAGCCCGGATTCTAAGAATCAGTGACTCGACTTTGGGTCGAGCGGTTTCTGAGCACCTGGCTTTCATGACTGGAGTCGCCTCTAAGCGATCCTCAGTGAACAAAGGAAGTTTGGGCTCGCCCTCCGGAGATGTATCTTTGCAGTAAAAGAAGGTTTTTTGCCAGTCTTTTATCCGGTTGGGAAAAATTGGCTTTGGAAATACCGAATTCAGGCGACGTTGGAGAGCCACAGCGCCGCACTGTAAGAGAGGGCCTCCAGATGTTTCAGGTTGTGGGTTGCAATAGAACAGTTCAAGCCATAAATCTAGGTCAGGCTTAATCTGGAGGTAATCCTCATAGAGAACGACAAAGTTGGAAAGGGTAAGGACGGAATTAGGAGCGAGGTCGTGGATGCGCAGCTTATAGAACTCAAGAAGCTGGCGGAAGAACAAGTTACCGGGGGGCGTGAAACCGCGGAAGAGATGCTCCGCAAAGATAACGACCTCGCCCTTCGCCGGAGAGGGCACCGATTCGTCCCCAGGTGCTCGTGCCTTGACGCTTGAAGGAAGGAGGCCAGCTAGGCGGTGTGATTTCAGTTGCTCCACCGTGATGGTTGAACCGCCCCAATCGGCGGAGATAGATCTCTTCGAGGCAGGTGCGGCGGCGGCGGCCTCGGTGGCAATGTCGACGATCCTGCTTGTGGAGGAGGCCTTGGCCTTAGAGGTGCCCTTGGTGGCGCGCTTGGGGGCCATGTCGTACGTGCGGTGTGAGAGGGAAGTGCTGTGCGGGAAAGAGATGAGCGCGGGAAAGACAGAAAGGTTGGGGAATGAAAGGGCTGTTGAGGTTTTGGTTCTTACCCGTTGACATTTATAAGAGGGTAAAAACCCTAGAGGTTTACAGTGGTGGCCCGCGGTAAAATCGTGGGCAACGATTCAACAGTTAAAAGTTAAGGTTACAGAGGTGGAAGAAGAGCTGGCTTGTTCCGGAAAGCCGAGTCCTATGACTTAAAAGAGTTGAAAATCCTCAGAGTTAGTGTACAGGAATAGCCACAGACTCGGCCAAGTGCTGTAAAGGGCTAGAGCGGTGGACTTGTGCAAAAGGCGAGGATGGATTCATTTTACATGTATTATGTTTTAATTGCAGGAATTCATCTTGGAGCTAGCAGCTAGTGACTTCAGAGCCTGTGACTCGAAGTGAAGGAGTCGACAGAAGGAGTCGACCCCAAGAGTCGAACCAGGAATGAAATCAAGAAGACAGAGGAAGCCGACAAAGCTGCACCCAAGATAAATTCGGGGGCTACTGATGGGGGGATACTTTATAGGTAGGCCCATGGACCCGGAAAGTAGACCCGCCAAGACCAAGAAGGCCAATGCCGAGTCACGAGACAAGTCACATGGGCTGGGCTGGAGACAAGCCGACCAAGGCCCGTGTGGAAAAGGGGGCTCGTCCAAAGAAGGAGTCCAAGTACAGCCCGGAGTTCTGGTTTGGAAGGACAAAGCCTAGAGTAGGACTCCGTATATGAATAGAACTCGGTACAGATTGTAAGTCTAGGGACCCGCCACCTTTATAAGGAGGGCCCTGGATTGTAGTGAGCTAAAGCCAGTCGAGTTAGAGAAACCCTAGCCACCAGAGAGAAGTCGCCGGCTCCTGAATTGTAGGAGCCGGGTCCTTGCAATCGAGATCTAGCAAAGAGCAATAACATAGAAGCAGGAAGTAGGTCTTTACCTCTAATCAGAGGGGCCGAACCTGGGTAAATCCTTGTTCCCTGACGAGATTAATCGTTCCTACGTACTTCGATCACCGATGGCCCCAGAACTCATATTCCCTGAGGAAGAACTTGCCGTGACAACCCCACGAGAATCTGGGCAGCCCGCTCTGAGGACCACGAGATAGTTAAGTGCGGTCTGTTGTACGGCTTAGGACCAAAGCTTCAAAAGCGTTTTGAGCACCATGGCGTTCATCAGATGATTGTTGATCTGAAAGCTATGTTTCAGACTCAAGCCAAGGTAGAGAGGTATGAGGCCTCCTCCAAGTTCTTTAGCTGTATGATGGAGGAGAACAGCTCCGTCAGTGAACACGTGCTCAAGATGTCTGGGTACGGTGATCGTCTGGCGCAGCTGGGTGTTGTGATTCCCAATGAGTTGGGGATCGACCGTGTTCTCCAATCGCTTCCACCTAGCTAGAAAGGCTTCGTGATGAACTATAATATGCAAGGGATGGAGAAAACTCTTTCTGAGCTCTTCGCGATGTTGAAAACCGCAGAAGTGGAAATCAAGAAGGAGCATCAAGTGTTGATGGTCAATAAGACCACCAGTTTCAAGAAAAAGGCCAAGAGAGACAACTTCAAGAAGGGCGGCAAGCAAACTGCCGTGCCTGTGAGGAAGTCAAGGAAGGGCCCTAAGTCTGATACTGAGTGCTTCTACTGCAAGGGAACTAGACACTGAAAGCGGAACTGCCCCAAGTATCTGGCAGACAAGAAGGCTGGCACCGTCAAACAAGGTATATGTGATATTCATGTTATTGATGTGTATTTGACAAGTGCTCGTAGTAGCACCTTGGTATTTGATACTGGTTCGGTTGCTAATATATGCAACTCGAATCAGGAGCTGCGGAATAGACGATGCTTGGCGAGGGATGAGGTGACGATGCGCGTTGGAAATGGATCAAAAGTTGAAGTCATTGTTGTCGGCACACTCCCTCTACGTATACCTTCGGGATTAGTTTTAAACCTTAATAATTGTTATTTGGTGCCTGCATTAAGCATGAACATTGTATCTGGATCTTGTTTATTGCGATACGGTTATTCATTTAAATCTGAAAACTTTGGTGTTTCGATTTATATGGATAATATCTTTTATGGTCATGCACCTGAGAGGAATGGTTTATTTCTATTGAATCTCGATAGTAGTGATACACATGTTCATAACATTGATGCCAAAAGATGAAAACTGAATGATGATAATACCACATATTTGTGGCACTGCCGTTTGGGTCACATGGGTGTAAAGCGCATGAAGAAACTCCATTCTGATGGACTTTTGGATTCACTTGATTTTGAATTATTTGAAACTTGCGAACCATGCCTAATGGGCAAGATGACTCGAACACCCTTCTCCGGCATGATGGAGAGGGCAACGGACTTGTTGGAAATCATACATACGGATGTGTGTGGACCAATGAGTGTTGCAGCACGCGGTGGATATCGTTACTTCTTGGCCTTCACTGATGATTTAAGTAGGTATGGGTATATTTATTTAATGAAGCACAAGTCTGAAACGTTCGAAAAGTTCAAAGAATTTCAGAGTGAAGTTGAGAATCATCATAACAAGAAAATAAAGTTTCTTCGATCTGATCGTGGAGGCAAATATTTGAGTTACGAGTTTGGCATGCATTTAAAGACGTGTGGAATTGTTTCACAACTCATGCCACCTGGAACACCACAGCGTAATGGTGTGTCTGAATATCGTAATCGTACTTTATTGGATATGGTGTGATCTATGACGTCTCTTACTGATCTGCCACTGTTTTTTTGGAGCTACGCATTAGAGACAACCGCATTCACTTTAAATAGGGCACCATCAAAATCGTTGAGATGACTCAATATGAATTATGGTTTGGCAAGAAGCCAAAGTTATCGTTTCTTAAAATTTGGGGTTGCGATGCTTATGTGAAAAGACTTCAACCTGATAAGCTCGAACCCAAGTCGGAGAAATGCGTCTTCATAGGATACCCTAAGGAAACTATTGGGTATACCTTCTACCACAGAACCGAGGGCAAGATATTTGTTGCCAAGAATGGTTCCTTTCTAGAGAAGGAGTTTCTCTCGAAAGAAGTGAGTGGGAGGAAAGTAGAGCTTGACGAGGTTATCGAACCTGTTCTTGAGATGCCGAGTAGCGCACAACTGGAAGATGTTCCAGAGCAGCCATCGCCACCTGAAGAAGAAGCAAATGATGGTGATCATGGTGCTTCGGTCATAGCTGCTACTGGACCTTGCAGGTCAACGAGGGAACGTACCGCCCCTGATCGGTACGACCCCGTCATGAGTGTCATGTTGTTAGACAATGATGAACCTACGAGTTATGAGGAAGCGATGATGAGCCCGGACTCCGATAAATGGCTAGGAGCCATGAAATCCGAAATGGAATCCATGTATGAAAACCAAGTATGGACTTTGGTGGACTTACCGAACGACCGAAAGGCCGTTGAGAACAAATGGATATTCAAAAGAAAGACAGACGCTGACGGAAACGTCACTGTGTATAAAGCACGACTTGTCGCAAAGGGTTTCCGACAAATTCAAGGAGTTGACTACGATGAGACATTCTCACCTGTAGCGATGCTGAAATCTGTTCGGATTATGTTAGCAATTGCCGTTTTTTATAATTATGAAATTTGGCACATGGATGTGAAGACCGCGTTCCTTAATGGTCATATTAAGGAAGAGTGGTACATGGTACAGCCCAAAGGTTTTGTTGATCCAAAGGATGCTAACAAGGTATGCAAACTTCAGAGATCCATTTATGGACTGAAGCAAGCATCGCGGAGTTGGAATCTCCGGTTTGATGAAGTGATCAAAGGGTTTGGATTTGGCCAAACTTATGGAGAGGCCTGCATTTACAACAAAGTGAGTGGGAGTTCGGTTGCATTTTTAATACTATATGTGGATGACATATTATTGATTGCAAATGATGTTGCACTACTAGAAAGTGTAAAGGCTTACTTGAATAAAAGTTTTTCAATGAAAGACCTTGGCGAAGCAGCGTACATTTTAAGCATAAAGATCTATAGAGATAGGTCAAGGAGCCCAATAGGGCTTTCACAGAGTACATACCTTGACAAGGTTCTGAAGAAGTTCAGAATGGAAAATTCGAAGAAGGGGTTCTTACCAATGTTGCAAGGAAAGGTTTTGAGTAAGACTTAGAGTCCTGTCACAGCAGAATATAGAGAGACAATGAACAAGGTTCCATATGCCTCAGCCATAGGCCCTATCATGTATGCTATTCTATGTACTAGACCAGATGTGTGCCATGTTGTAAGTCTGACTAGCAGGTACCAGAGTGATCCAGGAGTGGAACACTAGACGACTGTCAAGAATATCCTTAAATATCTGAATAGAACTAAGGAAATGTGTCTCGTATATGGAAGTGACCAAGAGCTCGTCGTAAGGGGTTACGTCGATGCTAGTTGGGATACATATCCGGATGATTCAAAGTCTCAGTCCGGATACGTGTTTATTCTAAATGGTGGCGCTGTGAGTTGGAGGAGTTCCAAACAGAGCGTGGTGGCGAAATCCTCAACAGAAGCGGAATATGTGGCAGCCTCGTCGGCAGCAAGTGAAGCAGTCTGCACTACACCATGGACCAAATGAGAGGGCATAAAACTGCCAGCAATAATCCACCTAAGCAGGCAATTGGACTGTCGGGACATGTTAACTGCCGGTAAAAATTGCAGAGGGCACATGTTGTGCCGGCAAAATAGCAGACTACTGGCAATCGACTGCCGGCACATATGTTTGGCGGGGCGACGAAAAAAGCGCGCGTTAAATTTGGTGGTGGGAAGGAAAAAGCGCGCGAGCGAAAAAAGCCCGCCGTCCTCGGCAGCCAAAACCCTAAATCCCCTTCTCTCCCTGAATTTCTTTTCACTCTACTAGACCTCATGCGTGCTCGTGCACACCCGCCGCCACTGCTCCCCATGGCTGCCCCCTCCGTCGCCCGCCTCCGCCGCTTATCGTCCTCTCCATGGCCGCCCCGTGCCGCCGTTGGTGCTAACCGCGCTGCGCTCCGGCCGCCGGTCATGACCCTGCACCGCCGCCGGTGCCGACCCCGTCCCGCCCCCGGTGCCGACCCCGCCCCTCCGCCGGTGCCGAACCTGCTCTGCCGTTGGTGCCGAACCTGCTCTGCCGCCGGTCACGACCCCGCTCCGCCGCCGGTAGACCTCCGGTGGAGCACTGCCGGAAAGGAGCTCGCCGCTGGCTCCTCGTCATCCCCGACCTCCTCTCCCTCCGTGCTTGAAAAAGCTGCAGCGGCCGCTCGCCTCCACCGCCCGAACGGAGCACCCGATCCGGATTTCCTCCTCCTGGACCTAGCAAGTTTCTGCTCCATTGCCTCCCCACCGCGAGTTGCGAATCTTGGCCGCTCCTACTGCATCGGCGGACGACCACCACATCTAGAAGGTGAGGCCACCCCCGCTTCTGAACTTGTTTCATTTTTCATACGAAATGCCAGTTTGCTTGCATGTCTCTGACAATACAAATTACACAATCCATGTGATTGCTGATCTGTATGTTTATATCATGCTGCTTGTATGCGTGTGAAATTGAGTGATACTAACTCTGAAAATGATCAACTTTACACACGATCTGGCTGCTTGTTTGAATCCTTTTGTTTATATACTTGTCCAAATAAAACTGAGACCGTTTTAAACTGAAACATATTGTCCTGATAAATAATTGCAGCACATTCTTTGTTTCTGCTTGAAGCTCTGGTTGAGTTCTATGTATTGTACACAACTGCTGATGGTTGCATGCATTTATATGTTTGACCTCGTCTGGTACCTTGAATTGCAAAATAGCTTGATGTAGCTATTAGTTAGGTAGTCATTCTTGTATGTGTCGTGTTTTCTTGTTCTTATACTCTTTTTTTACAAACCACATGTGCTATTGCTGTATGTTGGGTTCGGAGTGGGATGTAGCTGTTGGCGTAGATGCGCCCACTGTCACAGATTATTAACACCATGTAAAACTTGTTAATTTAGCTTGAATTTCTAAACAAAACCGTGACAAAATTTCAAGACATGTTTACTTTGATTATTTCCGGTTGAAGTTGAACCTTTAGCTTAAATAATCTATCTTTCTGATGTGTCTTAGGGCCATTTTAATAACACTTGCAAAAAATGGATAAAAGCTGGATGGACGAGGATAGGCACACAAAAAAATACATTGATGGTGTAAAAGGATTTTTACAGTTTGCTTTTACCCACTCAGCAAAAGGGAACTCAATATTATGTCCTTGCAAAAACTGCCTAAACTGTTCGTGGCTTGAAGCTAGTGATGTTCAGGAGCATTTAGTATGTGAAGGGTTTGTCAATGGGTATAGAAGGTGGGAATATCATGGGGAATTATCATCTCCTATTCAATCTGTTAGGGATGCTCATGTGGAGCAGTTTGATGAAGTAGTGGAGGGGGAAGTCTTAGAAGAAGATAGTGATGAATTGGCAGAAATGATTAGAGACATGAGACATGATTTTGGGGATTTGAGTGATATTGATGATGAGGGGGGTCATCATGCCAATGAAAGTGACCCCTTTCAGCAGTTTCTGGGTGACGCAACAGAACAACTTTATCCAGGTTGCACCTGTTTTACAAAGCTGCGTTTTGTTGTGAGATTACTCCACGTCAAATCTGTTGGAGGGTGGAGTGATAAGAGTTTTAATATGCGAATAGAGTTGCTGCAAGAATCCTTCCCTGAAGGGGCAAAGTTACCTAAAAACTTTCACGAAGCTAAAAAAAATTATAAGATGCATTAGGCTTGATTATGTTAGCATCCATGCATGTAATAATGATTGCATCTTGTTTTGGAAGGAGCATGCAAATGCTGATAGTTGTCCTAAGTGTAAAGCCTCTCGTTGGAAATCTCAAAAGAAGAAACCTGATGGGAGACATGCACACAAAGTCCCGATGAAGGTTCTACGATATTTCCCAATAGCAAAGAGGCTGCAGCGACTCTTCCTAACGGCAAAGAGTGCAACAGACTGTAGGTGGCATGACGAAGGTCGTACAAGAGATGGGCTTCTAAGACATCCAGCAGATTCTCCAGCTTGGAAGCATTTTGATGGCAGACACATTGACTTTGCTGGAGATAGTCGCAACATCAGGTTGATTATAACAACCGATGGCTTCAATCCTTTTAGATCTATGAATAGTTCCTATAGTGTTTGGCCTATTATTGCAATCCCAATAAGTATGCCTCCTTGGTTGTGGATGAAGCAATCAAACTTCATCCTCTCATTGTTGATTCCTGGCCCAAAGTCACCTGGGAGATATATAGATGTTTTCCTAGAGCCACTTATTGATGACCTAGATTTACTTTTTGAAAAGGGAGTCCGAACATATGATGCCTCCAAGTCTAAGTACTTTTAGTTGTATGCTGTTGTGCACTCAACTATTACTGACCTCCCAGGTTTAGCTACATTAGCTGGAGTTGTCACCTCTGGTGAGTATGGTTGTCCCAAGTGCCACTCACTTACTTGCTCGCTTTGGCTGACCAAAGGCAAGAAAACTTGCTACATGGATCACCGTAGGTTCTTAGTTCCAAACCACAGATTTAGAAGAACAGATAAGGCATTTTTTGATGGTAAGGTGGAATCGAGGACAGCCCCTGAACCACTTACTGGAGAGGAAGTCGATGCCCTTACAAAAAACATGGAGACTGTATTTGGAAAAGACCCTAAAGGAAAACAAACTACAAGAAAACGTAAGCGTGGGGATCCACCACAAATTTTCAAAAGGAGATCCATTTGGTTTAGGTTGCGATATTGGAAAGACTTGTTGCAGCCTCATAATATTGATGCCATGCACATAGAAAAAAACGTGTTTGATAACATCGTGAACACACTATTGGGCATCGATGGGATAACAAAAGATAGTATTAACTCTCGTAGAGACCTTGAGTTTCTTAGAATAAGGGAAGATCTTCAACCTGTTCCAGTGGGAAAGGATACATTTGATTTGCCTCCTGCCCCATACTCAATGAATCCTGAGCTGAAGAGGTTATTTTGTCAAGTTCTGAAAGGAGCAATGTTCCCGCATGGTTTTGCGTCCGACATACGAAAGAATGTCCATGTTCAAGAGAAGAAGATTGTTGGGCTGAAGAGCCATGACTGCCATATTCTGTTGCAACAATTGCTTCCACTAGCAGTTAGAAAAACATTGCCAGAGGGAGTTAGCGCTGCATTGATCCGTGTGAGTAGATTTTTCAAGAAAATATATTCTCCTGTCATTTGCGTAAGTGATATGGAGAAGCTAGAGGAAGAAATAGCTGAGACGCTTAGCATTCTTGAAACCATATTTCTGCCAAGTTTTTTTGATATGATGGTTCACCTGATGGTTCATCTTCCACTCCAAGTGAGGCTTGGGGGGCAGTTAAGTACAGCAGCATGTACCCTACAGAAAGGTCACTTTCTGAACATGTTTGTTTTCATCACGCAATTTCTATCTAACAAATAAAACTAATATACGTTTAGTATACTTTATATAGGTTTTTGTGCACGTTAAAGGGGCATGTTCGGACCAAAAGCCATCCTGAAGGGTCCATTGCAGAGGGCTACCTTTTTTATGAGTGTCTTAATTTCTGCACACGCTATTTAGAAGGATGTGGAACTAGAATTAGCAGAAATGGCATAAATGGTGTTCCTGAGCCCGAGTCTAGCAGTATGCCTTTCTTTAACAGCAAAGGACATTATTTGGCTGGAAAGTATACTATTACCTTAGATCAAAAGACATGGCTTCAAGCACATAGATATGTATTGTTCAATTATGATAACATATTTCCATACCTGAGGTATGTTATTCCAAAAAAAATGTTACTAGAGTATGAGTTTGCATTGCTGAATGATTTGCTTAGTGTACATGTATATTGAATTTTTGCAGAAAGCATCTAGAGTATTTGTCCTCAACTGGCCATCAAAATGACTTACAGATTGACAAAATTCATACTGCTTGATCCTTACCCTCGTCTCACAATTTATTTGCAGAAAGGAAATGAAGTGATTTTGTACAATGTTTACCGTGATCGTACACCTGTGGCAAAAGCTACCATTCTATCAACTGATAGGAAGAAGATCGTAGGGGGTCATGAGCTTGGCACTGAATGTTGTGAAGTTGTCGTCGACTACATCATCAAAAGAGATGCCATATTGCCTCGTCCCATTGGGAATGTGACGACCATGGGACAAGCTCAAGGAAGAACTATTGCTTGGCTCTATAAACATGTAGGATTATTTTGTTAGTCGAAATACCAATAATCAATATTATATGAAGTTCCTGACAAATCTTTACTTCATATGCAGCTGGAGGTGGACACGTCCAAGACAAAGCAAGCCTCTCCACCACAAGCAGAATGAACTCCCAGCAGGTAATAGAAAACTTGACAACAGCACTATTAGTGTATTTACTATACATGTTGCTAACTGAGTGTCCTGCTATAGTTACTCCAGTTTGTTTTGCCTGTAAGTTTCATGATCTTGACTGTTCGGTGACTGAAAAATTTATATAATTAGGATGCCATTATTTTCTGAACACTATAAAGTTGCAGACATTTATTTATATGATGCACACGGAGTTTGCATGAATTTACTAGGTACTGTAAGCAACTACACTGCAGTTGACACGTACATGTGCAGTGGGCAAGTCGCGGTCGCTTCATTCACATGTCAGGAACTAGATAGGTTGTGGTGTAATTGAGGTCGCCTGTTGTTCATATCAGAAGGACCTATAGATAGGTTGCTAGCTTCTTTTTATGGTCGCTTCTCTTTTTCTTATTAGAAGGGTTGTTTTGCTGGTGTCCAGGTGACTCACTCTAGCTATGGTTCTTGTTTTGGTTTCAATCTGGTTGTGTACTGTGGCCAATGTGGTCTTTTTGTCTTCTTAATATAAAATCGTACATGTGCATCAGAACATGTTACTCATTTAATTTACCTGTGTATCTCCACAAAATGTTGTGAAAACATATATCCAGAAAGTAAGTTAGCACCTTGAACCAGATTGATTTTTTTTTTCAAAAAAATTGGTGGCTGATGTGCTAGAAATGCTGTTATCTGTACCAGGGTTAGATTGGTGGAAATTATTTTGGTTGGGTTTGCCTGTAACGTCTATGAACATTTGTTTTTTTCCCTAATGTGTGTTTTGGTGATTCGTTGTTTAAGAGGCCAGAAGAAGGTGCTTTCGAGTATTGTGTTGTACTTAGCTGCCTGTGCAAACCTGATAAAATTTATTTGCAACATTGCACTTGTTTTTGGAGTTACATGTTCACGGTTTATAGTTGGCATACTTTCTTTTGCACATAGTTTGCAGTAGATGCTTATTAACTCTCATCTCACTTTTTTCCTTCAGGTTAATTAACAGCACAAGAGGTTGATCACCATCGCAAAAAATATCACTGTATGCTCCATGGACTTGGATGAACTGCCATTGTCGTAGACATATTTATGCACTGCTGTTGTAGACATATTTATGCACTGTTGTTGTTGTAGAAACATACTTATGCACTGTTGTTGTTCATTTTGTTGTCGATGGGTCTGCACGGTTTTGTGCACTGGATGAAGTCATTCATTTGGAATGTGACTTGTGGATGGACCATATTTTATTAAGAAAATTTGACTTTGTGGAATCATGTTCAGTTTTTAAGATATCTTATCTGTCAACGTTTGATTGAAATTTAGTTGAGATGCTGCTGTAATGATGGGGTTTAAGCCAGCTCCAGCCCTCCACGGCAGTCACACTGCCGGGAACAACAACCACCTCAAACTGGAGTTAACTGCCGGGAAAAGTCCAAACTGCCGGCAGAAGTAATCCCTGGCATGTTTGTGGCCTGCCGGGCAAAGTTTTGGCCTGCCGGGATTAATGGAGATAGCAGGGCAAACCAACTGCCGGCAAAGGTAAAACTGCCGGCAAAGACCTTTGCCGGCAGGGTTATAGCGGGCAGGCTGGACTGCCGGCAAAAAATCTTTGCCGGTAGTTACATTGCCTTCTTAAGCGACTTTTCCCGGCAGATACATTGCCTGCCCTTAGGTTTGGTCCATGGTGTAGTGCTGGATGAAGGAGTTCCTCTCCGAGTTGGGTGTGGTTCAAAGTGCGTCAAGACCACTAGCCATGTACTGTGATAATACAGGTGCGATTGCTCTTGCCAAGGAGCCAAATTCACACAAGAACACAAAGCATATTAAGCGCCGCTTTCACAATTTGCGTGAGAATGTCCGAGATGGAGACATTGAGATTTGCAAGGTGCACACGGATCTAAATGTGGCAGACCCGTTGACTAAACCTCTTCCACGAGCAAAACATGATCAGCACCGGGAGGCCATGGGTGTTAGATTACTACAAATGTAAACTAGATTATTAACTCTAGTGCAAGTGGGAGACTGTTGGATATATGCCAAAGAGGCAATAATAAAGATTATTGTTTATCATATTTTCCCGTTCATGATAAATGTTTATATCCATGCTAGAATTGTATTAATCGGAAACAAATACATGTGTGGAATATAAACGGTAATGTGTCCCTAGTCTTTCCTCTTGTGACTAGTTCGTTAATCAAGTGATGGTTAGATGTTTCCTAACCATGGATTTATGAATCACTTGATAAACGAAGTTTGTATCATGGGAGATGATATGATGGACAAGACTCAATTTAATAGATGTCAAATATAGTTTCCTTAGACCATGAGATTATGTTACTCCCGCTTATCGGAAGAGTGCTTTGTGGACATCAAACGTCACTTCGTAACTGGGTGATTATAAAGGTGGCTTTCAGGTACTCTGATGGTAGGTTGTTGGGTTGCATGTTTTCAAGATTGGGATTTGTTCGTCCAACAGTTGGATAGATATCTCTGGGCCCTCTCGGTAGCATAGCATCCAAACGCTTGCAAGCATATGACTAAGTGGCTAGTCATATCGGATCCTATCCTATGGGAACGAGTAAAAGAGAACTTGTCGGTAACGAGATTAATCAGATATGGAGATATCGGTGGATTGAATCTCGGACAAGTAATATATCATGAAACAAAAGGAATCGTATATGGATTGATTGAATCCCGGACATTGTGGTTCGACTAGTAAAGTACTTCGTCGAATATGTAGGAATTAATATGGGCATCCCGGTCCCGCTATTAATATGACATATTCGCGAACCCGCAGAGTCACACACTTAACGTTCGATGTAGTTAGGGCTCGAGATAAATGATGGTGTGAAGGAATATTGATTCGGAGTCTCGGATGGGATCCCGGACATCACGAGGAGTTCCGGAGTGGTCCGGAGAATAAGATTCATATAAGGAAAGTGGTTCCGGGAGGTATCGGAAAGGTCCGGAAATTTTCCGGTAGAGTACCGGAATATTCTAGAATGTTCTAGAGGAGTCTAGAAGTGGGCCCACAGGTGTTTGGGGCCCACATGGATTAAAGGGGTGGCGGACTGGCCTCATGGGCCAGCCGCACCATACCCCAAGAGGCCCATGCGGGCTAGGGCAAGCCCAAATGGGGGCCGGCCTAACCCTAACCCTAGGGCGGCTGGCTTGGGGGGCCAAGCCACCCAGCCGCCGGCCCTAGAGGGAGGTGGGGCGCAGCCCCCTGGCTGCCTATATAAAATGGGGGCTGGGGAGGGTTGCCGTACCCTTGTGCCCCTCCCCAAGCCGCCGCCCCCTCTCCCCATGCCGCGCCACCTCCTCCTCCCTCCTCTCTAGCAGCTGCTTGGCAAAGCCCTGCTGGATCTCCACACCATATCCACCACACCACCGTCGTTGTGCTGCTGATCTCACGAGCCTCTCCACCACCTCTTGCGGGATCAAGAACGTGGAGTCTTCATCGAGCCGTACGTGTGGATCTCTCGGAGGTGTTGCCCGTGCGATGCTTGGATAATACATCTCCTCGCGACTAGACGAGTCTAGTTGCGGGGATCGACTAGCCAACCCCTGCCTCGACAAAACGCTCACGGTTTTCTTCGAGGGTGAGATTCGATCTCCTTCTTGCTACCAACCTCTCGTAGATCAGATCTCGTGTTGGGTTTATTCCGTCATGTTTGCGTAGGAAAAAAAATTGTTTTCTATGCTGCGACCCATCATTTAGATGGCGGGGTATCATTAGAATTAGAATTTTAAAAAAAATATTGGATTGCCAAACACACCCGAACAATTAAACATACATAATTATAATCCTCCTTCTAACATCCCCTCGTACAAAAATGTCTCTTGTAGAATTTATAGTCTTGTAGACTTGTCTTCGGGACTCCCCAAAATTATATATATGATATGCCATCTAAAAGCACCTTAAAATCTTGATGTGAAATCGGACCTTTTGCAAAAATGCCATCTATGACGATTAAATTGGGCCGGAGGGAGTACATAGTTCAAAATATGTTCATATGAAATCTACAAGTGCCAAAGAGCCAAAGAGATCTGCTTTGGATTACGAAAAATTCATGTGAGAAAGCTCTCAATCGTGAGCTAAAATGCATAAGCAACTGCTAACTAAAAGGAGTATAATAAAGCTGAAGCTCAATGCCCATTTCATAATTTGAAACATAATCATCCACACAATTCCAAAATGATGACTCCAGTGACAGTTCGGAAAACAAAAATTAAAAAACAACAGTTCTCGTGGACTTCAACAGCTGCTGCTCCTCCTTCGAGGGATCAAGGGGACGTGCCCCGCGAAGACAACCGCGCTGGTGACCTCCTTCATCACTATGTAGAACGCCTTGTGGATGACGTCATCCACCAGTATCGACACTCTAGAGCCATCGTCCTCCACGTACCATGTCGGACAGCTCGATGCCCAACTTTTTGAGCATGGCGACGACGCTGCTGCTCCCGCGCGCAGGTGGTCGTGCAGGAACTCAGGACTGGAAGTGATCTTGTCGAGCAGGCCCCGCACGCCGTCGTCGTTGGCGCTCGGGAGGCAAGCTGCACATCGAGAACTGCGTCGGCTCGGCACGTTGGGGTGGAGCAGCATACTGGCTTGTCTGTGGTCGAGGCGAGTAGCTATGAGGGAGATACGCATTCGTCTCGTTCACCGGCGCAGCAACATGAGGACGGTGGCCATATGCATGAGGCACAGGATAGCCATACGGACCATAGGCACCATGAGATGTAAATTCAGGGTATGGCCTAGGATAAGCGTACGGAGAAACATGAGAGTAGGGGGCGATGAAAGGCGGTGGCGGCAGCGGCGGAGCAGCAACATGCGGATGGAGGTCGTATGCATTAGGATAGCCATACGGATTATGAGATGTAAATTGAGAGTATGCGAACGGAGGTGGAGCCGGAGGATGATGGATCGGCCTAGGGGCAAACCCGCCACGGTTATGGCCAACAGCAAATCCTGGATGATGCATCGGCGGGTTTGTGATCATCGGCGGCCACTCGTATCCTCCTCCAGCCGTATGGTACGGCTGCTCACTCGTTTGTACCCGCGCCCGCACCTGGCCGGCGCCATTGCTGGGGTCCACGACATGCCCTGCAAAGAGGATCGCGCCGGTAGACTCCTCGACTATGAAATACGCAAAAGGATGGTCGGCGACAAAATCAACCGTCGGCGGCATCCCCGACGCACATCCACCAGACCCCGGCATGATGGTGACCGCCGCAGCTTCCGTACCTTCCTCGTTGACCTCGATGACAGCCTTGTGGAAGACCTCTTGCACGACATCATGTCCGACAGGTCAGCGCCCATGCCGAACGGTAGCACGAGGCCCAAGTCTTTGAGGATTTGGGCGACCTTCGCCATGAACACAAGCTTGAACTTGGGAACCCCGAAGTCTCGGACCTTAACCAGGCTCCGAGGCAGGTGCTCCTGCACGAAGCTCGGCCGGGAGGTTATCTCGTCGAGGAGGGTCCTCAGGCCGTCGTACGCGTCCGGTAGGAAGATGCACATGGAGTACTGCTGCGTGTCTTCCATGAAACTGGGCGTCCAGCCAGAGTCTTGTCGTCGCATATTGTACTGCAGCTTGAGCACCTTGAACCCGTCGTGCACGGCGATGAAGTGGCGGCTCGAGTTGTACATGAAGGGTACATCGACGGCGGTGCCGTCGAGCCGGTAGAACAGCCTCTCCTTGGTGTCCCGCTCGTAGAACGGCATGTCCCACTTGCCCTTGAAGTATATGGCGTTGGCGAGCACGACGTCCGTCTTCCCGACAAGGTCATCCCCGCGCAGGTCGTCGGGGCTGACGACGTCCTTGATGAGGTTCCGCGTGACGTCCGCGACCCACGCGTTGATCTGCTCCGCCGCCTCCACGGCGTTCCCGTGGAAGTCCAGGGCGCGCGTCTCCGCCCTGTACGTGCCGACGACGGCCTCGCGGTACGCCGGCTTCAGCTGACGCGTCCTGTCGTTCCACACGCCGCACGCGAACGCGACGCTCGGCCCGCCGGAATCGGATCGGTCCTTTAGCGCGTCGGCCACCGTGGTGGAGATGGATTCGGCGAGCTCGTCGCGGGAGCGCGCGCCGAGGAGGCGGAGGATCTCGTCCAGGGTGTCGCCCCGGGCGCCGGGCGCCAGGAGCGCGACGGCGGCGTAGATGGATAGCGGCGAGAAGACGAGGTTTTCGCGGAGGTTCTCGTCGGCGAGGCGCCTGGTGAGACGCGCGGCGAGCCCCGCCAAGCCGGCGCCGGACTGCCGCGGCTTCTTGCTCGGCCCGAACATCATCATCGAGGAATCAAGAACACGTACGTACGTACAGATCGTTCCTGCAGATTTGGTGCTCGCTAGGCCTCGACGCCTCCTGTATATGGATCTTGATTGGATTTCGATTGGGATATAAATACAACGTCGGTTTGCTTTTTTTTTTTTCGCTTTTGTTTTTGTTTTAGAGACCGACATGCAACGTCGGTTGATAGATCGATGGCCCTTTGGTTTGGTTTGGGTCAATGCCGCACTACGGCCTCCTTTTTTTTTCCCTGGCACATAGCACTACGGGCTCCCTGGATTTTATCTAGGGTTTGCCTATGTCTCAGTTAACTGATAATTTTTTAAGTCTCAATCACCTAGAAAAGTGCAACTGCAGTTCAAAAAACAGTGCAACTCGAACGAGTTACACATTTCTGACAAAAAAAATGCAATTGCACATTTCTTTCAGAAAAGTGCAACTCATGCAAATTCTTGTGGGTGACTGAGACATAAGAAAAAATCAGGCGCCTGAGAATTTCTTAAGTCTAAATCACCTCAGAAAAAGTGCAACTGTAGTTAAAAAAAAGTGCAATTAGAACGAATTGCACTTTTCTGGAAGAAAAGTGCAATTGCACATTTCTTTCAGAAAAGTGCAACTCATGTACATTTTTGTGGATGACTGAGACATAAGAAAAAATCAGGCGCCTGAGAATTAGCAAATCCGTTTTATCTATGGGCCAATTCCCTACTTTTCATTTTTTTATTATTTCTTCAAATATTTGACTTTTTTTTAATATTTGACTTTTTTTTCCTGGCACATAGCACTACGATCTGAACGAGCTGGGCATGGTCGTGGACCTCCGTGACGTCTAGGTCTAGCAGCGCACCCGGGAGAGCGCGTGATTGCGGGAGCGGCGGGGCGTCCTGCAGCACGGCCGAGCGACCTCCGCAGTCGGGCGAGAGCGGGAGCGGCGTAGATGGGCGGAGCCGTGCGAGCGCCGGAGTGCGGGAGCGGCGGAGGCATGCGAGGCGGCGTCGCCATAGCACCTTCACAAGGTCGTCGACATCCCCCAGCCCGCGGACGTCGCGCTCCTAGGCCACGGACGGCGTACACGGCGGCCAGGATCTTTTCGACGGCCGCGCACAGGCTCTCGTCGACGGCGACCAGGCTCTCGTGGATGTCACGCTCCCAGGCCGCGGAGGCGTTCGCGGCGGCCATGGGAGGTCGGCGACCATGCGGATGGCGTCCGCGGCGACCATGCGTCATGCTGCATCCACGGGAGGCCAGCTCTTCGCGTCTATCGGGATGGCATCTTCGAGCATGCCTATCCCGCGACAACGGTGTGACCTCGTCTTCCCGGCGGAACCGTCGGCCATGGCCAGCGAGCGTGGTGGCCTTGCACTCGTCGCGGCCTGCCGCGAGCACTCCTGACCGGATGCCGTCGTGGACTACGAGCCGCTTGCAAAATTGGAGGGTCGGGACCGGCAAGCAAACATGACGCAGATGCCAATGATGCGGCCACGAGCGGGCATTCATGTCGTGCATATAACTGTCTGGCGGATGAAACGGACTACCACGGAACATGGTGGGAATTAAGTGGAAAAAATTCTAATACCGTTTAATCAAAGAGTTTGTCTAGCTGACTGAGAATTAAGTTAATTCTCAATCATCTGACGTCATTCCCATGTCATTGTACGCTGCTCCGCGGCCGTTACGTGAAGGCCTCGCTCGCTTGCAGTGTGTCCTCGATGCAAATGGTGTGCTCACTGCCCAGCGATGCACATGGTGGCCTTGTATATCCATCTCCATGCACTTAGTGTAGGTGGGCCTAGCTATTTGGGCCCATGTATCTGGTGCCCCACGTGATAGAGCTCTCCAGATTGGGAAAATAACACATAGGCACCATTATAAGTTTACAAAAACAATGAGGAATAAAAAACTTGAAACTAGTTTACACTGTTAAATTAGCTTGTAACTAGAAAAAATCTCAGTTGCAACTTGATTTGTAACCGTAAAATTCTCAGTTGCACTCTGATTTGTAACTAAAAAACAACTCAGTTGTAACACAACTTGCAGCTAGAAAGTAGTCAGATGCAACTTAAGTTGCAACTGAAAAAAATCTCAATTGCAACTGGACAAAAAATCTCAGTTGCAACTAAAAAAAATTAGTTGCAACTCGACTTGCAACTGCAAAATTCTCAGTTGGATTCTGACTTGCAACTAAAAAAATACTCTGTTGCAACCATACTTGCAACTAGAAAAAAAATCTCAGTTGCAACTCGACTTGCAACTGAAAAAAATGTCAGTTGCATCTTGCAACTGCAAAATTCTCAGTTGGATTCTGACTTGCAACTGAAAAAACACTCAGTTGCAACCATACTTGCAACTGGAAAAAATATCAGTTGCAACTGGAAAAAAATGTTAGCTGCAACTCGACTTGTAACTGCCAAATTCTCAGTTGGATCCTGGCTTGCAACTGAAAAAACACTCAGTTGCAACCATACTTGCAACTGGGAAAGTTCAATTGCAACCCAACTTGCAACCGGAAAAAATCTCATTTGCAAGTCGACTTACAAACGAAAAAAAAATGTCAATTGCAACTCGACTTGCAACTGTAAAATTCTCAGTTGCACCTTGACTTGCAACTGAAAAAAAAACCCTCAGTTGCAACCATACTTGCAAGTGGAAAATGTCAGTTGCAACCCTACTTGTAACTCAAAAATGTTTCAGTTACAACTCCACTTACAACTGGAAAAAAATCAATTACAAACCGAGTTGCGAGTAAAAATACTCAGTTGCAAACCGACTAGCAACCGAAAAAACGCGTACATAGCAAATTTTACTAATTGCATCCCTAAAACCAAAACCCGTGGTCATATACAGCAAAAGAACAACTTTTGCTGCCATACATAGAAAACACAAACCTAGAAATTAACTCTCACGAATCTTGCGGTCTAGATCCAACGGCTACGAAGTTGACTAAGATTTAATTAATTCTCGTACGACTAAGAGTTATTAATTCCTAAAAATTAATTAAAACAATAGATTTACAAATAATCATGAATAAAAAATATTTAGAAATGTAGCACTAAAGTCTATATAAAACAAAATTGTGCAAATAATAATTTGGAGGCAACAAATGACACATGAGATTTACTAGGGGAATGGACAAATAAAATTATTAGAAAAACAAAATAATTACAAGGAAACACAAAACAAAACATTTACTTTGAGAATCGACAAAAACAGATAAACCCGAGTTTTCCTCTCTCTCCTCAACAACAAAACAGCGGAATCAAACTTCGTACAGGTACAAGGAAAAAGGAAACAGAAGAAAAATCCCAGGCGGGAGACAGTTGATGGGCCGGTAGAGAAATAAAATAAAAAAGTCCAGCCAAACGACCTACATCTGGGCGTACGCGACGCATGTCGTCATCAGACACGACTTGAACTACACGAATCTCAGCGTTACAGATCGGATGGCTGGAATGTTGACTAAGCGTTAAGCTAGCAAAACCGTTAATCAAATGGGCACAAACGGCAATCCCACGGACAGCCGTGGGCGCGTCCACTTACAGGCCTACCTAGTACCTCTGTGATATTATTTTTGATATGTACGTTCACTAGTGTAAACAGGGCCATCGGTTTGGCCCTTTCGTCCCGGTTACTTTAAGAACCGATACCAATGGGGGCACTAGTCCCGGTTCGAATGCCCAGGGCGCCGGCCAGGTCCAGTCCCCGTTCGTAGGGGACCTTCAGTCTCGGTTCGTATCACGAACCGGTACTAAAGGGTCGCGGCAGACGGCCGCAGAGGTGGGGCCAACGCGAACAACCTATAGTCCCTATATCATCTCCCACCCCCGACCCGGCCATGGCAATTTTTGAGCTCTAGTTCATCACCATTTTCTCATCTATTTCCTCTCCTGAGCTCGAGTTCGTCCCCATTTTTTCCCACCATTTGTCAAGATTGACGGCGCCTCATCTATCCAAGGGTTAGCACTGCCGGCGTTGCTACTTGAGCTCATTTCGTTGCTAGTTTAGCTCATTTCATTTTTCTAGTGCTAGCTATGTGTTTGATGAAATGCCTAAGTTAGGGATTTTATTTGTTTTATATGCAATTTGAGCTCAAATTAAAGTATAATGTGTGGGTTTTAGTGTCGTCCGGTCCCCGTCCTCACCGCCGTCGATCGCCCGCGCCGTCCCGTCACCGGCACCACCTCGGTGAGCCTCTTGTTTTTCTCTTTTGTTTAAAAAAACTTATTTATATGATTTAGATGCATAGTTATTACTTGTATAATTTTCTTACGTTTTTTTATATGTATAGTGCCATGGTTTTGATATCCGTCCCCGTCGGCCCTCGTCCGGTCTATGATTCGGATGTGGTTGAACCCCAAAAAAACTCTTTATAGCTAGTGAAATCGGCTCATAAGCGCCCGCCGGAAATTCCAACCGACCCTATTGTCGAGTTTTTTGAAAAAGAAAATAATGATTTCAAAGCAAAATTGAAAAGAAGTGAAAATCTTCGTTTCCAATGCCTAGAAGAGAAGATGAAATTGGAGCTCGATCTTGCCGACGTCGTCGATAAACACAATATCAAGATGGATGCAATGCGCTTGAAGATTAGAAAGATTAGAAAATATGCCATTCATAAAGAGGCTTGGTATCATTATGTTGTTGGTTTAATAATTACCTTGGTTGCGATTTTGATCGCATTTGTTGTTAGGTTTAAATTCTTTAGATAGTTTTATGTTAGTTTCAATTAATATATGTTTTATGAGACTGTGTATTACATTTGGTCACTACTTTATTTTGGTTTTAATGTGATGAACTTATATTAATTAATTTGGTCACTATTATATATTCATGATGTAGTGTAATGGTTTTGATATATTTATAAAATGCAGATGAGCCGTCAATGGATGTATGGTGAACGACGTTATCCCGACTTTATTAATGGCATACATGATTTTCTTCGTGTAGCTGAGACAAACAAGCCGCCGAATGGTTTTATTTCTTGTCCATGTAGTGTCTGTAAAAATACTCAGGATTACCTCAGAAACCATTCACGTCCACCTGTTGAAGTCCGGTTTCATGTCCGTTTATAATTGTTGGACCAAGCACGGAGAAAGAGGGGTTATAATGGAAGACAATGAAGAAGAAGACGATAATGACAACTATCCTATGTTCACTGAACACGGTGGTACTGCAATGGGGGAAGACGGAGCTGAAGAAGAGCCCATTGTTGATGAGCCCGATGATGATCTTCGTCAGGCCATTCTTGAATTGAAGATAAACCGCGGAAGTAAAAACGAGAGGTTGAAGTTGGAGAGAATGTTAGAGGATCACAACAAATTGTTGTACCCAAATTGCGAAGATGGGCAGAAAAAGTTGGGTACCACACTGGAATTGCTGCAATGGAAGGCAGAGAATGGTACTTCTGACAAGGGATTTGAAAATTTGCTCCTATAATACCACGGTTGAAACGTTTGTTCCAAACCAAAGAGCAAGCGAAGTTGTTGCGATGGCACAAAAAAGACCGTAAGAAAGACGTGATGCTGAGACACCCCGCTGATGGGTCGCAGTGGAGAAAAATCGACAGAGAATTCCCGACATTTTCAGATGACGCAAGGAACTTAAGATTTGGTCTAAGTACAGATGGCTTCAATCCTTTTGGGGAGCAGAGCTCCAATCATAGCACCTGGCCGGTGACTCTATGTTTCTATAATCTTCCTCCTCCTTGGTTGTGCATGAAGTGAAAGTTCATTATGATGCCAGTGCTCATCCAAGGCCCGAAGCAACCCGGCAATGACATTGATGTGTACCTGAGGCCATTGGTTGAATAACTTTTAGAGTTGTGCCGTGAAGAAGGTGTACGTGTGTGGGATGAGCATGAACAAAATGAATTTGACCTACGAGCATTGTTGTTTGTAACCATCAATGATTGGCCTGCTCTTAGTAACATTTCAGGACAGTCAAACAAGGGATACAATGCATGTATGCACTGTTTAGGTGAGACTGAAAGTATATATTTGGGAAACAAGAATGTGTACCCGGGGCATCATCGATTTCTTTCAAAACAACATCCCGTAAAAAAGAAAGGCAAGCATTTCAAAGGTGAGGCAGATCACCGGACGAAGCCTACCCTTCCTACTGGGGATGTTATATATGATATGGTCAAGGATTTAAAAGTAATCTTTGGAAAGGGTCTTGGCGGACAATCTGTTCCGAATGACGCTGACGGACACGTACCGATGTGGAAGAAGAAATCTATATTTTGGGAGTTACCCTATTGGAAAATCCTATAGGTTCACTCTGCAATCGACGTGATGCACGTGACAAAAAATCTCGGCGTGAACTTGCTAAACTTTTTTGGCGTGTATGGGAAGACGAAAAATACACCGGAATCACGGCAGGACCAGCAAGATATGCACGAACGAGACAACCTGAATCCAGAGAAGTATCAAGGTCCTACCAGCTACGCTCTTACCAAAAAACAGAAGAAGATCTTTTTTGAAGTCCTTAGCAGTATCAAGGTCCCGTCTGACTTCTCGTCAAATATAAAGGGAATAATAAACATGACAGAGCAAAAGTTCCAAAACCTAAAGTCTCATGACTGCCACGTGATGCACATAGCTTCACAATGGGTACTCGAACATTTTCCGGCAGAAGCCCCCTCAATACAAACGGAAGTAATTGTGTCATAAGCATTACTCAATGCAATTTCTCAGAAGGTCATCAATCCAGTAACTCTACCAAGTTTACAGAGGGATGTGGTCCAATCTCTTGTCAGCTTTGAGTTGGTGTTCCCACCATCCTTCTTCAATATTATGACGCGCCTCATTGTTCACCTAGTCGAAGAGATTTCCGTTCTCGGTCCTGTATTTCTACACAATATGTTCCCATTTGAGAGGTTCATGGGAGTATTAGAGAAATACGTTCATAACTGTGCTAGGCCAGAAGGAAGCATCTCCAAGGGCTATGAAATAGAGGAGGTCATTGAGTTTTGTGTTGACTTCATTCCTGACCTTAAACCAATCGGTGTTCCTCAATTAGGCCATGAGGGGAGACTGCGGGGAAAAGACACGCTAGAAAAGAAAGCAACAATATGTATGGACGGGCATTCTTTCAGTCAAGCACACTACACAGTTCTACATAATTCCAGCTTGGTGGCTCCGTATATCGAGGAACACAACAATATTTACGCTTGAAATACCCGGAGCAACCCAAAGATTGGATTGATGGAGAACACGTGAAGAATTTTGGAGGTTGTGTTGCGCTAAAAACGCGTCACACGAACACGTCCTCGTGTACCCGCGGTGCCGGGGGAGATACTCCGCAACTCGCCCCGCGGGAGGCCGACTTGTAGTGCGATATGCAAGACAACAAGCCGGCGCTTTTTAGACCAGACGCCCCAGCCCCTCGGGAGGGGCCCCGTCAGAGGGAGCCGGCGCCGATTGGTTGACCTAAGCCGGATTGAACGCTCTTAGCTCGATTGTCGATACTTGATGAACTCACGCGAAGTCGCCGAATAACGTAAGTAGGAACAAGGGTTTGAGAGTAAAAAGTAGGGTTTGTATTGATTGTCGATTGTTTGCTTAATTTCAATCGGCCGTCACCTCTTACATATATAATGAGGCGGCTGGACTTCCCGTACAAGCATTGTACTTCTACAAGGATTACAACTCGTGATATAAGTCGGTTTCTATCTCTAAACTAGGTAAAAGCCTTGGCCGACTTCGTACTGGACCCGGACTCCAAGCATCCTTTTCCGACTTCTTTTGGAAAGTCGCCTTTTGCCCTTCCGTGTTGACCTTGAACTCATTCTATCGTACTGCATCCGACTTCTGTTTCTGGGCCTCGCAAGCGTCAAACAACCTCAAGTCCGGCTTTCCTGGCATGACTTCTGGAATCTTCAAGAAACTCGAGTCTGGCCTGCGTCAGGTTCTGGCTAAGCCAGGCTGGCTCTTGTCGGGTCGTCACTCCAAGTTCTCTCCAAATTGCCATCTCCTCCTGAGTGAGCTTGAAACTGCGACCTGCCAAAAACGGGTGCTAACACATGCCCCCTGTTTTCTAGTAGAGCTTGCGTACTAGAAAATATTCAATGTAGAAGATTTTTCTAAGGGCGATGCTTAAGCTCATCGGCCATATGCTAAGACGATATATTTATATCAGCCATATGTGCGGCTCATGTAGTTTGCCACACGCTTGGGTGGAATTCTTCAAGTATTTCCCATTGATAGCTCGAGGCAATATGCTGCCTTCCAATGTTTCCACCGGAATTGAGTTACCGGGTACAATCCTTACGACTCGTAGTGGCCCTTCCCAACTTGGCGACCATTTGCCAAATTTCCGACTTCTAGAGCCAACTGGCAGTATAACCTTCCAGACTAAGTCGCCGATTTGAAAATCCTTAAGTCGGACTCTCTTGTTATAAGCTTTTGCCACCCGCAACTTCTCCTTCTCAATGTCCTTCAAAGCCCTTATACGTTTGTCGGCTACCTCGTCTATGTTATCCATCATCAAATTGTGATAGTCCTCAGCCAACAAGTCGTTTTGCTTAGCAAACCTCAAAGCAGCCAGATTCACTTCTACTAGTAAAACGGCTTCTTGTCCATATACCAACTCGAAAAGAGTCACCTTAGTTGCACCATGCCTTGAAATTCTGTGAGCCCACAATGCCTCGGACGGTACCCTCATGCCACCTCCTCGGGTAGTCTTGTACTTTCTTCTTAATCAACTTGATCAGAATTTTGTTACTTGACTCGGCTTGTCCATTAGCTTGAGCATAATACGGAGATGAGCTGAGCATCTTGATCCCGAGTGATTCGGCAAACTGTTTCACCTCCTTAGCCATGAAGGAAGTACCTTGATCTGTGATGAGAGTTTGCGGGATACCGAATCGGTGAACAATATGCTCTGTAATGAATTGAATTACCTCCTTGTGGGTCATATTCCTGAGGGGTACTGCTTCAGACCACTTGGTGAAATAATCAGTAGCAACTAATACAAACCGATGCCCTTTGGATGAAGCCGGGTTGATCATACCGACAAAATCTAATGCCCATCCTCGAAAAGGCCACGGCTTTATTATAGGATTAAGAAATGAAGCCGGTGCTATCTGAACATCTCCAAACCTCTGGCATGCCTCACACCCCTTATAGTACCTGAAGCAGTCATTAATCATTGTCGGCCAATAGAATCCGGCTCGTCTGAGAATCCACTTCATTTTGTGAGTCGACTGATGTGTTCCACATAGGCCGTCATGTACTTCCCCCATAGCAACCCGGGATTGATCTTCGTCCAAGCACCTTAGAAGAAGACCATCGGCTGTTCGGCGATATAACTCGTCGTCTATCAAAGTATACTTAAAAGCAAGCCGCCGAACAGTCCTATCCGTTTTCTGACTTGGATCCCTCAAATAATCAACAATAGGCGTCCTCCAATCAGCTGGCCGGTTTCCACCAGGTTCCTCCGGAGCCGACTTAGACAAGCCGGCTTCTCCTCCGGTTTCAACATTGTCGACAACAGCTAGCACCGGCTTCTTCGCTGTGAAAAATACTCCTCTACTGACATGATAGCCCGATGCCTGCTGTGCCAACTCGTTGGCAAGCCAGTTGTCCTGCCTGGACACATGAGATATAGAAAAGTAATCCAGAGTCGATATGATGTCCAAGCATCTGTCAAGGTATATGTTGAGTGATCCACTGTTGCACTGAAATATCTTGGCCACTTGCTGGACAATAAGCAGCGAGTCACCATATGCCTTAACATGAGTTACCCCTGCGTCCATTAAAATTTCCAACCCGAATAGAAGAGCTTCGTATTCGGCTTCATTGTTAGTGCAAAAATAATCAAGACGACAAGAGGCCTCAAAGATAGTACCGTGGGGCGAAATATACACAATGCCGACTCCTTGCCCACTACTGCAAACTGAGCCGTCAAAATAAAGTTTCCACGGTACAGCCAACACGACATTCAAGTCGACTTCTTGCTCCAGGTCAATCCGATGTTCGACGATGAAGTCGTCTACAATCTGGCCTTTCATAGATTTGAGAGTTTTATAGGCCAAATCATATTCAATCAACCCATACGCCCATTTGCCGATTCGTCCACTGAGAATCGGCCTATGTATCATGTGTTTGATGACATCGGTCTGACTAAGAACTTTGCACTCGCTAGATAAAAGATAATGGCGCAATTCGGTCCAAGCAAAATAAAGAGATAGGCACAACCTTTCCACAAAGCTGTACCTGGACTCGGCATCTAGCAATCACCGACTTAGGTATGTGATGACGTACTCCTGTCCTTCGGCTTCTTGAGTCAAGGCTGCCCCAATCACCTTTTCCTCGGCAGCAATGTAAAGCCGGAACGGTAGACCACGAGCCGGCTTCCTCAGAACTGGAGGTTTAGACAAGCAGGATTTTATTCTATCAAATGCCTCTTGCTGCCTTGCACCCTAGGTGAACTCGTCATCAATCTTGAGCCGAAGGATCTGTATGAATGAATCAACTTTCCCAAACAAGTTAGTAATAAATCTTCTCAAATAATTTACCTTGCCTAGGAATTTCTGCATGTCCTTTTTACAAGTCGGCGCCTGCACTTTCTGGATAGCTTCAATCTTTGCCGGGTCAATTTCTATGCCGGCTTCATGTATAATAAAACCAAGGAACTTCCCAGCCGACACGCCAAAGGCACACTTCAAAGGATTCATCTTGAGCCCGTACTTCCTCATTCTTTCAAACGCAAGTCGTAAGTCTAGTACAACTACGTCATCAATGTATACTTCCAGTACAACTCCAAGAAGATCATGAATATTAATTTCATCGCTCTCTGATATGTGGCACCAGCATTCTTTAACCTAAAGGTCATTACTGTCCACTCAAACAAACCAACGAACCCGGGACGGCGAAACGCTGTCTTAGCCGAGTCCTCTTCGGCCATGAATATTTGATTGTACCTCGCGTTTCCATCTAAAAAGCTGATGACTTTGTGTCCTGAGGCGTCATTGATAAGCATGTCGGCTATTGGCATAGGATACTAATCTTTGTGCGTAGCTCGATTTAGATCTCTGAAATCTATACATGCCCTGATCTTGCCGGATCCTTTATTCTCGACTGGCACAATGTTGGAGATCCAGTCAGCATATTTGCAAGGACGGATAAAATTGGCTTGTAGAAGCCGGGCAATCTCTTCTTTGATCTGGTCATATATTTTCCGGGTTGAATTTGCGAGCCGGCTTCTTATGTGGTCTGAAGCCAGCTTTTATCGGTAACCGATGCTCGACGAGCTCTCGGCTTAACCCGGGCATCTCGTGGTACTCCCAAGCAAAGCAGTCCACGTATTCCTTTACTAGCGCGATTAACTCGGATTTACAATCGGCTTCTAAGTTACTGCTCACAAAAGTCGGCCTGGGAATAGTGCCATCCCCATATCTACCTCTTCGACTGGGTCGGCCGACGTAAAACCTTCTCCCAACTTGTCCATATCGTCTAGTTCTTCAATTGCTTCACACATATTGTTCCTCTCGGCCCGATACTCATCCAGACATTTTTGCAGCCATTCATCATTGGGATTCATTTTACTTGAGCCGCAGCTGATTACCACCAATCGGCTTTAGGGATACTAGCACGAATCCGTCCCTGGTTGCACTCAGGAAATCGAACCCGGATAAATCACGTCCCGAAGACATGTAGCATTTGAGTGTGGCAATCAACAGTGGACTTGGCTAAAGCAATACATGCCGAGTTGTCAACATGGACGACCTCGATCTCGTCGTCGATCCACTGTACGAGCTACTGGTGCATGGTGGATGGCACACACTGATTCGCATGGAGCCAATCCCGTCCAAGTAGCACATTGTAGTTCACTTGCACTTCAGCAACAAGAATGCAGTAGCCAAAGTTTTGCTCCCCACTGTGAGGTCCAGACTGATAACTCCTTTGGCCTCTATTCCTTCTCCTCCTTCGAACCCGTCAGTACCATGTTCATCTTCATTAGATCATTATCTTCTAGCTGTAACTTTTTGAAGACGGAATACGGCATCAGGTTTTTACCACAACACCTCCATCGACCATCATCCTGGTAACCGACTTCCCGTTGATATGCCCTCTGACATACAAAGGTTTAAGGTGCTTAACCGGTCCCTCAGGTTTCTCGAAGACGGCATTCTTGGTCCAAATTTGAGTTGTGCTACTTCACCTTCTTCTTCTACAGCACGGAATTTAGCAGGCAAATAATATACCATGTTAATATCCATACCTACCCGAGTCAGTGTACTTCATAATACAGCAAGTCTTCCTCTAGCAAATTTTCCGACTCATCCGTTATTGATTCCGGTAACTCTGTTTCGCCTTCTGCCGGCTACTTGCTGGGCGAGTTCTCCTGCCGAGTCCCCATTTGCCGAACTGTTTATTGATGACTCCAATGTTTCTGACTCATCTCCTGCCAGCTCCTCGCTCGTCAAACTCTCTACCGAGTCCCCATTTGCCGACTCATTTATTGCCGGCTTGTCCCCTGCTTCCAAGTCCACTGCTTCCACCTCATCTGCCCATGATGAATAAGTAATGTTGGTACGGAGACAGCTCCGTTTCATCTCTTATAGCAGGACTTGGTGCAATCATCAAAGGAGTCATCACANGACTCAGCTTGTCCATTAGCTTGAGCATAATACGGAGATGAGCTGAGCATCTTGATCCCGAGTGATTCGGCAAACTATTTCACCTCCTTAGCCATGAAGGAAGTACCTTGATCTGTGGTGAGAGTTTGCGGGGTACCGAATCGGTGAACAATATGCTCTGTAATGAATTGAATTACCTCCTTGTGGGTCATATTCCTGAGGGGTACTACTTCAGACCACTTGGTGAAATAATCAGTAGCAACTAATACAAACCGATGCCCTTTGGATGAAGCCGGGTTGATCATACCGACAAAATCTAATGCCCATCCTCGAAAAGGCCACGGCTTTATTATAGGATTAAGAATGAAGTCGGTGCTATCTGAACATCTCCAAACCTCTGGCATGTCTCGCACCCCCTTATAGTACCTGAAGCAGTCATTAATCATCGTCGGCCAATAGAATCCGGCTCGTCTGAGCATCCACTTCATTTTGTGAGCCGACTGATGTGTTCCACATAGGCCGTCATGTACTTCCCCCATAGCAACCCGGGATTGGTCTTCGTCCAAGCACCTTAGAAGAAGACCATCGGCTGTTCGGCGATATAACTCATCGTCTACCAAAGTATACTCTAAAAGCAAGCCGCTGAACAGTCCTATCCGTTTTCTGACTTGATCCCTCAAATAATCAACAATAAGCGCCCTCCAATCAGCTGGCCGGTTTCTACCAGGTTCCTCTGGGGCCGACCCAGACAAGCCAGCTTCATCTCCGGCTTCAACATTATCGACAACAGCTACCATCGGCTTCTCTGCTGTGAAAAATACTCCTCTACTGACATGATAGCCTGATGCCTGCTGTGCCAACTCGTTGGCAAGCCAGTTATCCTGCCTGGACACATGGGATATAAAAAGTAATCCAGAGTCGATATGATGTCCAGACATCTGTCAAGGTATATATTGAGCGACCCACTGTTGCATTGAAATATCTTGGCCACTTGCTGGACAATAAGTAGTGAATCACCATAATTCCTTAACATGAGTTACCCCTGCGTCCATTAAAATTTCCAATCCGAATAGAAGAGCTTCGTATTCGGCTTCATTGTTAGTGCAAAAATAATCAAGATGACAAGAGGCCTCAAGATAGTACCATGGACGAAATATACACAATGCCGACTCCTTGCCCACTACTGCAAACTGAGCCGTCAAAATAAAGTTCCACTGTACAACCGACCGACATTCAAGTCGGCTTCTTGCTCCAGGTCAATCCGATGTTCGACGATGAAGTCGGCTACAATCTGGCCTTTCATAGATTTGAGAGGTTCATAGGCCAAATCATATTCAATCAACCCATATGCCCATTTGCCGATTCGTCCACTAAGAATCGGCCTATGTATCATGTGTTTGATGACATTGGTCTGACTAAGAACTTTACACTCGCCAAGATAAGAGGTAATGGCGCAATTTGGTGCAAGCAAAATAAAGGGATAGGCACAAGCTCTCCACAAAGCAGTAACTGGACTCGGCATCTAGCAATCGCCGACTTAGGTATGTGATAACGTACTCTTGTCCTTCGGCTTCTTGAGTCAAGGCTGCTCCAATCACCTTCTCCTCAGCTGTAATGTAAAGCCGGAATGGTAGACCGCGAGCCGGCTTCCTCAGAACTGGAGGTTTAGACAAGCAGGCCTTTATCCTATCAAATGCCTCTTGCTGCTTTGCCCCCCAGGTAAACTCGTCATCATTCTTGAGCCGAAGGATCTGTGTGAACGCATCAACTTTCCCAGACAAATTAGCAATAAACCTTCTCAAATAATTTACCTTGCCTAGGAATTTCTGCATGTCCTTTTTGCAAGTCGGCGCCTGCACTTTCTGGATAGCTTCAATCTTTGCTGGGTCGATCTCTGTGCCAGCTTCATGTATGATAAACCAAGAAACTTTCCAGCCGACACTCCAAAGGCACACTTCAAAGGATTCATCTTGAGCCCGTACTTCCTCATTCTTTCAAACGCAAGTCATAAGTCGGCCAAATGATTTAACTCGCCGTCCGACTTGACCACTACGTCGTCAATGTATACCTCCAGTACGACTCCAAGAAGATCATAGAATATCAAGTTCATCGCTCTCTGATATGTGGCACCAGCATTCTTCAACCCAAAGGTCATCACTGTCCACTCGAATAAACCAACGAACCCGGGGCAGCGAAACGCTGTCTTGGCCGAGTCCTCTTCGGCCATGAATATTTGATTGTACCCCACATTACCATCTAAGAAGCTGATGACTTTGTGTCCTGAGGCGTCATTGATAAGCATGTCGGCTATTGGCATAGGATACTAATCTTTGTGCGTAGCTCGATTTAGATCTCTGAAGTCTATACATGCCCTGATCTTTACGGATCCTTTATTCTCGACCGGAACAATGTTGGAGATCCAGTCAGCATATTTGCAAGGCCAGATAAAATTGGCTTTTAGAAGCCGGCCAATCTCTTCTTTGATCCAATCATTTATTGCCGGGTTGAACCTGCGAGCCGGCTGCTTATGTGGTCTGAAGCCGGCTTTTATCGGCAACCGATGCTCGACGAGCTCTCAGCTTAACCCGGGCATCTCGTGGTACTCCCAAGCAAAGCAGTCCACATATTCCTTTACTAGTGCGATTAACCCGGATTTATAATCGGCTTCTAAGTTCCTTCTCACAAAAGTCGGCCAGGGAATAGTGCCATCCCCAATATCTAGCTCTTCGAGCGGGTCGGCCGACGTAAAACCTTGGTCCCAACTTGTCCATATCGTCTGGTTCTTTAATTGCTTCACACATATCGTTCCTCTCGGCCCGATACTTATCCAGGTGTTTTTTTAGCCATTCATCATTGGGATTCATTTTACTTGAGTCACAGCCGATTACCACCAATCGGCTTTAGAGATACTGGCACGAATCCGTCCCTGGTTGCACTCAGGAAATCGAACCCGGATAAATCACGCCCCGAAAGACATGTAGCATTTGAGTATTGCCAATCAACAAAAAACTCGGATAAAGCAATACATGCCGAGTTGTCAGCATGGACGACCTCGATCTCGTCGTCAATCCACTTTACAAGCTGCTGGTGCATGGTGGATGGCACACACTGATTTGCATGGAGCCAATCTCGTCTGAGTAGTACATTATAATTCCCTTTCACCTCAGCAACAAAGAATCCAGTAGCCAAAGTCTTGCTTCCCACTGTGAGTTCCAAACTGATAACTCCTTTGGCCTCTATTCCTTTTCCTCCTTCGAACCCGTTCAGTACCATGTTTGTCTTCATTAGATTATTATCTTCTAGCTGTAACTTTTTGAAGACGGAATACGGCATCAGGTTTACCATAGCACCTCCATCAACCATCATCCTGGTAACCGGCTTCCCGTTGATGTGTCCTCTGACGTATAAAGGTTTAAGTTGCTTAACCGGTCCCTCAGGTTTCTCGAAGACGGCATTCTTGGGTCCAAAGTTGAGCTGCGCTACTTCGCCTTCTTCTTCTACAGCACGGAATTCAGCAGGTAAATAATATACCATGTTAATATCCATACCTACCCGAGTCGGTGTACTTTCATAGTCCAGCAGATCTTCATATGTTGGATTGTCCGACTCGTTTATTGCCGACTCCAATGTGTCTGATTCATCTCCTACCATCTCCTCGCTTGTTGAATTATCTGCCGAGTCCCCATTTGCCGACTCGTTATCTGACTCGCCCCTTGCCGGCTTGTCCCCTGCTTCCAAGTCTGCTGCTTCCACCTCATCTGCCCATGATGAATAAGTAATGGCCGGTACGGAAACCGGCTCCATCTCATTGCTTATAGCAGGACTTGGTGCAATCATCAAAGGAGTCGTCACAGGAGTCGGCTTGGGTACCCAAACTTGAGCCGACACCATTGGTTTTTCAGCGTTGAATTTAGCGTCTCTGGCTCGCTCAGCTTCTCCTTCCGCCTTTTCCCGGTTTCTTGCCCTCTGCAGCTTCCACCTTTGCGTCTTCGTTATACCTGGCGGGCACCACTTTGGCTGGGTATATTTTGGATCCCGGGGTTTGGTTGCTATAGCTTGGCTGGATCCGGCTTCATGGTCACTCACCTTGGGCACGATAGCAAGTATCAGCTCATCATTTGCCAACCCGATGGCCGGGTCCTTCAGTTTCAACACATTCGTTCCAATGACCAATGAGTTGTTTGGGACCAACCCACTTCCTATGTCATCTTCTTTAGCTCCTTGCGCCTTGACTCGCCAGCATGAGGAGTCACCAGGATACACAAGTCGCCTCTGCACACTTTGCTGGTTTGCTTGACGCTTGGACTCCCCAGCCGACTTCTGATATTGGCAACTTCCTTCGATAGATGGTGACCTAGGCCGTTTCCCATGCCACTGGTCCCACTTTGATCCGGCCTGGCGCACGTACTTGTTCAGTAGCATGTCGACAGTCGGCTTGATTCTCTTCGGCTTGTACTCAACCTGATTTGTTTTCCACTTGCCGACTTCCGGGTTCCTGGGCTTCATGAACCTGGGTGGTGATTCTCTTGCTCATGGTTGTTTCCCCCCGAGTGCGGAGTTCTTGATGGTGATCTTGATAACCTCCTGTCCATCGGGTTGCCGGCTCAACGTGACCTACCTTCTCACTTCCTTGCTGCCAGCTTCTTTCCTGGGCTGACCAATAACCACATTAGATTTGTTAGCGCCTTCGGCCGCCTCTGGCCGAAGAAGAACTTTCTTTCCCTTCAAATCTAGCACGTTCATTGGGAACGGCTGTGTGTCAATGGCCATGCCAGCAAAGCTCAATCGTCCATCGTTGAGGGCCGATTGAATCTGTCGACGAAAGACATTGCAGTCATTAGTAGCATGAGAGAAAGAATTGTGATACTTGCAATAAGCACGTCGTCTTAATTCATCAGGTGACGGTATAATGTGACTAATTCGTATCACTTTATCCTTTAACAAGGCATCAAATATTTTATCGCATTTGCCTACGTCAAAGCTACACTTCACCTCATCGTCCCGATTCTTACGAATCGGCTTTAAGTCATCACACATATAGGGTTTGGCTTTACTGGGCCAAACAAACTCGGCTGCGTAAACATCGGCTTCATCACCGGAGTCGGCATTGTGTTCAATAGCATTAAGCCGACTCCTGCTTATCCGATGCGAATCCTTGGACTCGTTAACTCGGCTTTCATGAGCCAGAGCTCTCTCCTGGACTTGTCCGACAGAGGAAAACTCGTGTCCTTCCAGCTTCTCTTTTAGATACGATCTCAACCCGTTAAAAACTAAGTCGGCCATATCCCTCTCAGTTATCGCCAAGCTATAGCACCGGTTTCTTGTGTTTCTAAATCTCTTGATATAATCGGATACCGATTCGTCATGCTTCTGTTTAACCGATGTGAGATGGGACAACTTTAATTCAATTTCTCCGGCAAAGAAGTGCTCATGAAACTTTTGCTCCAAGTGAAACCAAGTGTGTATAGAATTAGGAGCTAAAGCCAAAAACCAAGAAAAAGCAACACCGGTTAACGACTACGAGAACAGGCGAACTTTGATGTGATCATGATTAGCTTCACCTAATTGAGCCAAATATTGACTAATATGCTCCCATGTCGACTTGTTGTCCACCCCATTAAATTTAGAAAACTCAGGGACTCTATAGCCAGGTGGATAGGGTTGTAGATCAAAATGTTCGGGGTAGGGTTTAACGTAAGTTCTATGTTTAGGTATAACCCCGAACTTATCATACGCTAATTGATCCAATTTCTTCCTGAATTTGACCACTAAATCGTCCATGTTGGCCGATGGAGTCGGAACAGGAGAAGAATTGGCCACAGGGCCGGCTTGCATCCAAGGAGCCGAATCTGAATTCGGCATTGACCCGCGTCCCAGAAGTCGCACCGCTGGTCCCGTCTGTCCTGTCGGGTAGGATGAACTCTGGATCGGAGTCGGACAAGGCAGTGCATTGACAAGCCGGCTTTCCCTGTATGGGCTCATCGGTTGTGTGTCCGATGCCTGGCCTTGGATGGTTGTTTTTCTTAGCCTTTTCATGTTCCAACATAAGATCATAAACATTGCTCGTACCTTGTGAAACATGAAACTGAATTTCGGCTAATTGCTCAGGAGAAAAAGTACTGTTACTTACAGCGGGTTTGTCGGTGTCGATGCTTAGAGGTACATATTCCAGCTCCTTGATCGGCGCGGTTACGCCTTGCCGATCTAACTTGAACCTGGCCAAATACAACTGCTCGTCTTCCTGCTCCCGCTTGAGTCGCAACACCTCGAACTCTTCGTTTCTCTTCTTCTTCCACTCATCCAGGCCTTGGCGTTGTGCTTCCGACAAATCTTTAAGAGTAGGTTTGATGATGTTGTCGGTAGTGATGGCAGACAAATCTGTAGCCTTAGAACCGGTCATTGTTGCCCGATTTTAGGTTCGAAATCTTTGTCCCCAACGGAGTCGCCAAAAAGTGTGTTGCGCTAAAAACGCGTCACACGAACACGTCCTCGTGTACCCGCGGTGCCGGGGGAGATACTCCGCAACTCGCCCCGCGGGAGGCCGACTTGTAGCGCGATACGCAAGACAACAAGTCGGCGCTTTTTGGACCAGACGCCCCAGCCCCTCGGGAGGGACCCCGTCAGAGGAAGCCGGCGACGATTGGTTGAACTAAGCCGGATTTGACCGCTCTTAGCTCGATTGTCGATACTCGATGAACTCACGCGAAGTCGCCGAATAACGGAAGCAGGAACAAGGGTTTGAGGGTAAAAGTAGGGTTTGTATTGATTGTCGATTGTTTGCTTAATTTCAATCGGCCGTCACCTCTTACATATATAATGAGGTGGCTGGACTTCCCATACAAGTATTGTACTTCTACAAGGATCACAACTTGTGATATAAGTTGGTTTCTATCTCTAGATTAGGTAAAAGCCTTGGCCGGCTTCGTGCTGTACCCGGACTCCAAGCATTCTTTTCCGGCTTCTTTTGGAAAGTTGCCTTTTGCCCTTCCGTGTTGACCTTGAACTCTTTCTATCATACTGCATCCGACTTCTATTTCTGGGCCTCGCGAGCGTCAAACAACCTCAAGTCCGGCTTCCCTGGCGCGGCTTCTGGAATCTTCAAGAAACTCGAATCTGGCCTGTGCCGGGTTCTGGCTAAGCCGGGTTAACTCCTGTCGGGTCATCACTGCAGGTTCTCTCAAAGTCTCCATCTCCTCCTGAGTGAGCTTGAACTTGTGACCTACCAAAAACGAGTGCTAACACCAGGCCAGGAGAATGATGGCCGATTTCAGACCCTTGGGGTTGTCCGACGGGGCCCCAGCCAGAGCATTCTAGTAATGGAGAACAGTCGGCTGCCCAGATCCAAGGCAGTGCATGAGAGAGGAACAAGAAACCCACGAGACAGTGTCCTACCAGATGTGCCTGGAGTATCGGCAATCGAAAAGAATGTACCTATCCATCTCCAGCTGACAGTTGCACAAAAGACACAGAGGATTGTGTGGCCATCGCCTGATAGCAAGTCTGTCAAAAATCCATAACCTGTTTTGCACCGCGAGCCAGGCAAAAAAAAACGACACTTTGGAGGATCCCACACCTTCCAGACGATCTTCTCAAAAACGCAAGGAGGGGAGCCCAATAATTGTGCCCTGTAGGCTGAGCCAGCCGAATAGACGCCACTAGCAGAGACGGTCCAAACAATGGAGTCCGGCATGCCCGGGTCCAGCGTGACTCCTTGAAGGAGCTCCCAAAGAGCGACAAACTGCGCAAAGTGACTTGCCGTGAAATTCTGAACGTTAATGTCAGCAATCCAGGAGATGTTGTTCATCACATTGTGAACGGTACGTCCCTTCCGCTTGGAGACTTCAAAAATCTAAGACGCCACTATCTTGGGAGCCATCCCATTCAACCACGATGAGGACCAGAAGAAAGCCTTCCGACCATCTCCAATAGTGACCGTGGTAGCCGCGTTAAAGAGATCTTGATCAAACTTGTCATTTGGGGTTTCGAGTCCAACCCACAATTTTACGGGAGCCACCCATTCATACCAAAGCCATTGAAGCCGTAGTGCCCTCGCAAATTTCTCCAGGTCCAAGATTCCAAGTCCCCCCAACCTTTTGGGACGACAGACGTTCGGCCAACTGACCTCTCACTTCCCCCCACTGACTGTTTCACTACAATCCCATAGCATACCTCTGCGAATCTTGTCAAGAGCACTGAGTGTGGCCTTGTCAACCTTAATGGCAGTCAGCAGGAAAATCGGCAGAGCGGTGAGGACCGACTTAACCAGCTCAGCATAGCCCACCCGGCTAAGGAATTTGGCCTTCCACGGGGTGAGCTTGGAGGCAACTTTATCAATGTAGTGCTGCATATCAACACGTCGAAGTCTCCCGAGGGAGAGCGGCAGGCCTAGGTATTTGACCGAAAACTGTGCGATGGATGCGGGAAAGTTCTCAAAGAGTGGTCGGGATGTCAATGTCCTCACATCTGATAGGGGCAACCGAACTCTTCGCCACATTCGTGACCAGCCCCGTGACCTCCCTAAAATTCCGCAGGAGGGCCGCAAGGTTCCCAACGTCCTGGGCGGTGGGGGCCAAAAAAATCATGGCATCATCGGCGTAGAGGGAGACCCTTGTCTTGATGAAACCCCCTGGGATAGGTTGTAGCAGGCCGGCTTCACATGCCATCTCGATGATCCTTGGCAAGGGGTCAATCGCCAAGTCGAAAAGAAGTGGGGAAAGCGAATCCCCCGCCGGAGTCCGTGCCCATGGTGGATAACCTTGCCCGGAATATCGTTGAGGAGCACCCACGAAGTCGAGGTCATGAAAATTAGGGTCGCCCATGCACGCCATCGAGGAGGGAAGCCTCGACGCTGCATGAGATCGAGGATGTAGTCCCAACAAACAGAGTCAAAGGCCTTAGCGATGTCGAGCTTGACGAGCAAAGCCGGCGTGCGATTCCAATGAAGTTTCCGCGCCAGATTGCGAACGTGCATGAAATTGTCGTGGATGCTTCTGGACTTGATGAAGGCACTTTGACTGATGGAGGTAATATCGTTCATCTTGGGACGCAAACGAAGTGCCATTGCCTTGGCAATAATCTTCGGAATCGTGTGATCAAATTTATTGGCCTGAAATCCGAAATGCTATCCGCACCGACATTACCAAATTAGCATGTCCCACGCGATTATCAAATTAGCATGTCCCAGGCGAGGCTCCCTTGTTCGTTGGCACGACAAAAAGGCTTGGACTGTACATGAACCTGGTTCCACATAAAAGTGGAGGTCTAAGGTTGATCCAAAGTGCTCGCGCTTAAAAGGGCTCCGCCTTGCTTGCTCTTTTCAGGGCGTAACGACCTATTCCACTCCACTGGCAAAAGGATAAGAAAGATCGTGGTGATCATAAACCGACAAAAATGGCTAATATACGTTTTCGCTTTAGAACTTTTCTTCCAGGTTTTTCGTCGTGGTTGGATGCCATCTCTTTGTTTTCTTGCAGTGCTTCTCTTCTTAAATGTTGTTAAAATGCGGTTCATGCGAATTACTGGTTTTGGCCTTTTCACGTGTGAAATCGAGTTTAATAAACTTGGCCAATAACTGAGATTGCTGTGTATATTGATGTAGACAGTGAAGATGAAGAGTAGGTAGTTCCTTTGATGGTGCTGAGTTATGAGGAGCAGACTTGAGAGATGGGGAAACAAAAGTTCCTTGTCTGACATAACAACATCAATGTGTTCTCTGTAACCAGTTGTTCTTCAGAGTATCATTTCTGCACATGCAACGTTGACTCCTCGCTTGCTTTCTTGCACATCTATACGTCGTAGCAGAATCACCCTAGTATTCAGGATTCCCATAGATCACAAGCTTCTAGGATGTTTTAATTTCCCCTATAAAGACACTGATCGACTGGAATTTAGAGCCGATCCATCCATTCCATGGATGACCAAATCGAGAGACAAGATCATAGGGAACTGCAAGATGGTTCATTGAGACGAGACAAAATTGACCCGACAAGTTTGGCTTAGACAAATCGGGAGTAAGTAGCTAAACTTTGTAGCTTGGCATACCAATGATAGGTGTGTTTCTTGAGAAATCACGCGTTGCTGTGAGAGTGAAGTGACCTGATTTGCCTGTAGCGAGCTTATCTTGTCGAGAATCGTCTCTTATCCTTTTTTTAAGGGGAGAATCGTTTCTTATCTGTTAGGCAGTTAGGTGTCGTCGATTGTTCTTTTCTGGACAAAGGTACCGCTCTGAATTAATTTTATCTGGCGGCGCTATGAATTTGATTGCTCTAGACAAGAGTATACAAATGGAGTGTGGCAAGTAGCATGAACGATTTCGTTTAATAGCCGACCGCCATCTTGATCGGCAAGATTTTGCAATGACTGAGCTGATAATAATCGACGTCGTAGAAACAAACATTGCGCGCAAGCAAAAGTCTTGTCTTCTCCCGGAGGATGAATTAATCCTCCGGGTCGCTCCACTCAGACGCTTTGCGCACAAGCAAAACAACACATATACCTACAACTAGGGACTTGGCAGTAACGATTTCCGTGAGCAGTAAAGCAGGGGCGACGGCCTGCAATCCTGCATGCTGCTTACTTGCGAACTCAGGAGAGCAGATAGCGTTGGCTCGTAGCTCGTCGACAAGGAACGGCAAGAAATTCCTTCGCTTCAGCTCCATGCCGTTTTTGCTTGGATAATTTACCACTGCTTCTTCGATGGAGAATTGGAGATGCAAATTTTTCCTTCTGATTCATGCGGTACAACGGCGCTCTTCTGTTCTTGTTTGCAGCAGCATGAATTAGTGGAGGATTTAGTTTGTGTATGCATCAGATGAGTGCAACAGGTCTGTTGCCACGTAGATTTTTTTTTTTGCGAAACCAGTACAACACAGACGCTCACATACACGCGCATACACTCACCCCTATAAACGCACACACGCACACCCTAACCCTATGAGCACCTCCGACATACTGAGTCGGCAGGTCAGGTCTTGAGATTGACGAAGTCATCACAGGCGCCTCGCTGTCGACGGAAACGTCGCCTCCCACTGAAGAATATTCCGCCAAATATGAGAAACACCAGTGTCAAATCTGGGATTTGAACTCTGGTGTGCTAGAGGTACAACCACCCTCCTAACCATCCAACCAAGGGTTGGTTCTAAAAAACAACTCCTGTTTCGCGTTCAGTTTTTAGTGTTGTGTGAGTATTATACGAGAGATGATATTATCTATTCGTATTTACAACTTGTTTTTGATAAGAGAAAAAACTCTCATCAAAAGGGAAAGAGGGAGAGCCATTGGATGCATGCCACGTCCCATCGAAGCATGAATGGGAGCAAACTCAGGGAACAGGCAAGCCCCGTCCCTTCGAGAAGGCGAACAGTGTACATCTGGAGTTCTGGACTTCGGATCGTCTCGCCTCCCGGGTTGCCGAGGACTGCCACATCAACCTCACTTGCATCCAGGCCCCAAAGCCGATCAACCGCCTGATGATAGAGTGCTCCTTTTCTCGTACCGTCTCGTTTTCGAGGTGCTGAATTTATCCAACCATAACTTGTGAAACTTCGTCTTGTTGCAAGGCATGGTGGTGCTGAATTCATCTATCCAATCCAATGTGAGTGCTTTAGAATTATCCGGCCATGCATTCATGCGCATTACATGATTCTCCCCTTTCCGTGTCTTCACTGGCTCACTGCATATCGCATAGTGTGAAGACAAATGGAATTGGTAAACCTGAATCATGTTCTAATTAAAAGGTGAAAAAAAACGAGATTAGATCACTCGTGTTCTGCTTTGTCAGGTGTCAAGGTAAATTCACTGCGCAGTCTACATGTGTATGCTGTGTGCAACCAACCCTTCCAAAACATGAAAACCAGATAGTCACCAGAATCACTGGAAAGGCTGCATTAAATTGCACTTGTTTTGAACTGCATGATCACATGGTTCAATTGCTTCCTTATTTGGTTGCAAACTCGTAGTACAGTATACACGACATAAATTTCAATTTCAGCCGTGCTTCAGGTAGTTTATGTCTAAGTGCAGTCCCTAGTGGGAAACGGCAAAAGATGGCCTCGTGATGATTTATCTATTTAAATGGTTGTGTTTACACCTTCTGTTTATATAAGGTAGTTTAAGCTACTGCAAAGAATTGAAAGGTTGTATTTAGACCTTCTGTTTTACGAAGAGAACAGGCAGGAGAGCTGCATTTGCACTAGGAGTGCATTTTACTGGCCGAACAAAGCGAAAAAAGATCAGCAAAAAACAGGGCAGAGCAGCAAGTATGCACCTTCTGTTATTGAATGAGTAAATTCAGATGAGATGTTCATTGGCCAGTTTCTCGTTTTCTGGGTTAGGTACCTGTAGTAAAAAAATGCATCCATGAAAGTGTGCCACAGCCAACAGCTATGGATAGTTTTGCAGATGCAGACTTTGTTGGATACTGGAGAGCTACACCTACAAATGGCGAATTTTAACACAAGATGGCTTTTTTTTTTAAATGCAATTATCGCGAGTCTCAATCTATGAGAGTTTGATCTCTCAGGTCGCCCGTATACCTGAGCCAGTAGTATGGAGATACCCACTTATAAAAAGCTAGATAGAGTTTTAGCTAGTGTCGAGTGGAAGGAAAATTTTCCAATGGTCAGTGCGCGATGACATGTACGGGGTCAGACCATACACCGCTGCTGGTTGACTCTGGGGAGGCTGCTCATCTCAGAAACAAATCATTATTTTCACTTGAATTATCTTGAATACGTACGTCATGATGGTTTCTACGAGATGATGAGAGATCAATGGAACTCTATTGTTATCGGGAACACCCCTGTGGCAAGATGGCAAAATAAAATCAAACATCTCCGACAATTCTTACGGGGTTGGGCAAAGAACCTTAGTGGTGTTATAAAAAAGAAAGGGATAGACTCCTTCTTTTAATAAATGAATTAGACCTCAAAGCTGAGGTAGTCCCCCTATGTACAGCCGAGAGGGTTGCAAAGAGGGATGATGATGAGTAACTTGCTAAACATAGGCATGATGAAGAGACCAAGTGGGATCAACGTGCTAAAGTTAAGCATGTTCATGATGGTGGAAATAATATGAAATACTTTCACCTAATTGCGCATGGTAAACATAGGAAAAAAACGAATCTTCCAGTTAGAACAGGATGAATGGACAATAGTTGGCGAGGCTAAATTAAAAGTCTTTATTTCAGAGTATTATAAAAAATTATTTGGGGCACCGGATCCAAGATTTTCAATCTGGTGGAAAATCGAGTGGATGATATTCCAAAACTTTCTCTAGAGGAGAATGATCTGCTGCGACCAACTTCTCTGAGAAGAAGGTTTTTGAGGCTATATCTCAAATGGAATATAATAAAGCTCCTGGTCCAGATGGGTTCCTAGCGGATTTTCATCAAAAATTCTGGGAGGTTCTGAAAACAGATTTGATGGCTGTGTTTGCACTGCTTCAAACTGGTGATTTACCTCTGTACAAGTTAAATTTTGGGACTATCACGCTTCTCCCAAAAAACGGGGATGCTGGTCGTATCGAGCAATACAAACTCATATGTCTTTTGAATGTAAGTTTCAATTTTTTTTACAAAGGTGGGTACTAATAGGGTGACGGGGTTGGCTGAAAAAGTTATTCGACCAATTCAGTCTGGTTTTATTCCGGGGAGACATATCCTAGAGGGGGTTGTTATTATCCATGAAACATCAGTTCTTTGTACCGCCGAGAAGGGCATGAGAGAGAAAAAAACCAATAAAAGATCAGACGTGACGGAATTGGTAACGTGAACGTATTTTCGTCTTCTTGCCTGAGTTTCATATAAAAAAACCTGGGTTTCAAAAAAAAAGAAGTACTGATTGAGACAGGCTTTCCCTTTTCATACCATCCAAAAACTTCATGGGGAAAAGGCTGGATGGTGTTTTGTTCAAAATAGATTTTGAGAAGTCGTATGATAAGGTCAAATGGTCTTTTGTGCAACAAGTCTTGCGCATGAAAGGCTTTCCACTTAATTAAGTGGTGTGATTGGGTCGCGACGTTTGTTCATGGAGGGAGTGTGGGGATTAGAATCAATGATGCCATTGGACATTGTTTCCAAACTTTAAAAGGACTAAGACAAGGGCATCCTTTATCTCCTTTGCTTTTTAATATCGTAGTCGATATGTTGGCTATTCCAATCGCTAGAGCGAAAGAGGATGGTTAGGTGTGAGACTTCATACCGAACCTTGTAGAAGGTAGAGTATCGGTTTTACAATTCGCTGATGAAACTGTTATCTTTATGGAGAGCGACTTAGAGAAAGCCGTCAACATGTAGTTAATATTGTGTATCTTTGAACAACTCTCGGTGCTTAAGATAAATTTTCGCAAGAGTAAGATTTTTTTGTTTTGGTGGAGATGGAGGGAAATTAAAGGAACATCTTGGGATATGAAGCTGGATCACTATCGTTCAAATATTTAGGTATTCCTATATATAGGAGACTTTTAAATAAATAATGTAAACCAGTGGAGGATCGCTTTGAGCGAAAGTTGGGGTGCTGGTTAGGAAAGATGCTCTCATACGGAGACCGTTTAGTTCTACATAATTTTGTTATCATGAGCTTACCAAAGTTTCTGCTTTCTTTTTTTGAGATACCTAAAGGGATACGAAAAGATTAGACGTTTATCGATCTCGGTTCTTTTGGCAAAGAGATAAATTCAAAAAGAAATACCATTATCAAAATGGAATGTCCTTTGTCATCCTAAAGACCAAGGGGTCTAGGGATTGAAGTACTTGACATTAAAAATAAATGTTTGCTTAGAAAATGGCTATTCAAACTTTTAAATGAAGAAGGTGTGCGGAAAGAGTTGTAACATAATAAATATCTTCATAAAAAACAATGTCTCAAGTACAAGCTAGACCGACAGATTCACCTTTTTTGGAAGGGAATCATGGTTATCGGCGATGGAAGTAGCACCCTGTTTTGGGAGGATTCTTGTTTAGGTACAACTCCTTTGTCATCGCAATACCCATCTCTTTTCAACATTGTGCGACATAAAAAATTACGGTTGCAAATGTGTTGTCACAGGCTCTGCTGAATATTAGTTTTAGACGGGCGTTGAAAGGAGATAAACGGACAACATGGCTGCATCTAGTAGAGAGACTAATAGGAGCTAATCTGGTCGACGAACCAGAAAATCTTTTGTGGCACCTAACTAATTCGAGGTTGTTCACAGTTAAATCAATGTATGTGGATTTAATGAATGGCCATACTCCTTTTAGTTAAGATATTTATGGAAAGTTAAGGTACCACTCAAGATAAAGATATTTATGCGGTTTCTATATAGAAAAGTTCTACTTACTAAAGATGATTTCCAAACTTACAAAGCATAATCGGTTTTTGATAGCATGTAATCTCTCTGTCCCGAAATATAAGGCACGCTATTTTCATGATAGTGTTTGATACGTGACTTTGACCAATAATATACACTAACTAATATAGATTGAGAATGTACAAATAGTACCTTTGGATTCGTCTTGAAAATTTGTTTCATTTCATATATCATTATGCTAATTTCTCGAACATATTATAAGTATAAATCATTGTCAAAGTTATACGTTGTTGACCAGCTAAATTTAAGAGCGCCTTATATTTTGGGATGGAGGGAGTATAACTTGCCTCGTCTGACACTAAGGCCAATATTCTTGCTAGAATAACTTAAAATAAAATTTCAATTTCCTAACATGTTTTAATTGAAAATTTGACACCATTTTCCACCTTAAGTTTTCTTGCCCCCTTGTTATGGTTTGGATTATACTTAATACCTGCATTGAGTTAGCAACATGAGAATTTACACTTGAATCAATCCAAAATGATGTACGAGACTAATCAACATACAAAATTTCATCAACCAAATCGATATCATTTGTAGCTTTCTTTAACATCCATTAAGGAAATTATGGGTAGTTCTTCTTTTAATGTACTTCCTTGCTAAAAAATGGACACACATTTTTTCACCAGCCGAGCTATGAGAAGACTGGCCAATTTCTACCTTTATATGACTTGGGCGTGTCTTTCTTAAAGGGCTTATTTGGTGGCTTGGAATGATTTTGCCCATCATGTTTTCTCTTGAGGAGCCAACATGAAAGGTTGGTCCTTTCCTTGCCTCATAATCATCTCTTCCTTCTTGAGAAACTTAGGGGTCATCTCAGCGAGTGTCCATTCATCTTTTAGAGGATTGTATTTGATCTTAAATTGATCAAATTCAGCAGGAAGAGACTCCAATATCATAATTATGAGGAGGTTGTCACTTAAATAAAATCTTAGAGCCTCTAGTTTCACTAAGAATTCACCGTTCTCATCATATGTGTCCTGACATCTCCATGGAATGTGCACTTCACAAGAAACTTTGAAAGAAGCTTTTACGCATAAATATTTTCGGAGTCTTGAAATTGCTGATACGTCTCCGACGTATCTATAATTTTTTATGTTTGCTTGATTATATATCAGTGCCACATGTTTTTATAATGTTTTTATATCATTTTGGCATGATTTATGGAACTAAACTATTAACAACATGTCCAGTGCCAGTTCCTATTTTCTGCTGTCTTTTTGTTTCAGAAAAGTTGTTCCGTGAAGTTTCTCGGAACGCGCTGAAAATTTACGTGATTTATTTCCAAGTTGAAACAAAGACGGAACCCGAAGGACGCCCAGAGGGGGGCTCCCAGCCTCCAGACGCCCTCCAGGCGTGGCCCCACCCTAGGTCATTCCTGGGGCCCACCTGGCGCCCTCCTTCGTCGCCTCGAGTCACCTCTTCGCCTATAAATTGGTCTTCGCCCCAAAAACCCTAAGTACCCGATCATATTTTCTAGAAGACATCCGAGGCCACCGCCATCTCCAACCCTAGTTCGGGAGGGTTCTGCAGCTCTTCTCGACACCCTGTCGGAGAAGGGAATCAACACCGAAGGCATCTACACCACCATGCCTGCCTCCGAAGTGATGCGTGAGTAGTCCACCACGGGACTACGGGTCCATAGCAGTAGCTTGATGGTTGTATCTCCTCCTTGTACTCCATTGCTTAGATCTTGTGAGCTGCCTATCATGATCAAGATCATATTATCTGTAACTGCTACATGATTGTGTTTGCATGGATCCGATGAATTGTGGAAGTCATTACTTTTGTTCATCTATGTGTTGTGTTTCATCTATGATCTTGCATGCTCTCCAATGCTAGTGGATGCTTTGGCCAAGTAATTATTAGTGTTGTATGAGGGATTATTTATGCTAGATAGTGGGTTCATGCCTCTCTTGTCTGAGCTCGGGTTGACAGAAACGATTAAGACAAGAGATGTGTTGTTGCCACTAAGGAGAAAATAGCGGTGTGATTTCCTTGTGTTATTTACATTGCTTACATTATGCACTTTGCTTATTGCAATGATCTGTTGCTTGCAACTAAATACTTTTCGGTGACATGCTGGATAGCGATCCCGGAGTGGATTATTAGTCATAGATGCAGTTGGATAACGGTCTATGTATTTTGACGTAATGCCCATATTAGATGAAACGGCGAACCATATTGTTTTATGATAGCCTTGTTGTGCGCCCACAATTCTGTCAATTGCCATGCTGTAATTTGTTTACCCATCATGTATATCTTCTGGAGAGACACCGCTAGTGAACTGTGGATCCCGATCCTATTTTCCTACATTGTTTACAACTGTTTTAATAGCTTTTCATCATCATTTGCTCGCTGGTCATAATTCACTCTCATCATATTTTACATCCACACATTTAATTCTTTGTGTTCAGCAAGCCGGATAGATTGACAACCTCTCTGTTTCGTTGGGGCAAAGTAGTTTGTTTGTGATTGTGTGCAGGTCCACGTCAATTATTGTTAAACGGCGCCGTTGACACCTTGCTAAGCCTTCTCCAAGCCCTACTGGATTCGATAACCTTGGTTTTGTAATCAAGGGAAAACTTCTTCTGTACTGCATCATACCTTCCTGTTCCCCAGCAAATGTGTGATCCACGTCATCAATTGCTCATCCAAAGCTACAAGGAACTCCTTGGCATTGTCCTTCTTGGGGAGAGCCTCAATAATATCAGGTGATATTTACAACCTCATCACAAGAAGCACAATTTGATTTGATCTATCCCATTTCTCTCTGTTGGAGTCATAAACCATCTTAAGGTTATCAAATAGTAGGTCACCAATAGCAGGTGCAACACGTTTTCCTCCCTTAATGCATAATCCAGCTCGTTGAAAATCAAAACTAAGTTAATGCAGTTCTTCCAACAAAGGAAGTTACTTCCCGTAAGTGGTACGACATTCTCATACTGAAGCGAAGCAGAAGTTGTAATTTATACATGAACGTCCACTACAAGAAATATGCTCGTTAATGACCCTCCATTTTGGTCACTAAAAGGTCATTATTTTTCATTTATGACCTTTTTATGACCAAAAATCAATGGTCACATACCGAGCGTCTTAAACGAACCATAATGACCTTTTTAGTGGTTTGGTCATAACCGTTTATGGCCAAATTGTAGGGTCATAATTCTATGACCAATTGTTTTGGTCATTGGCTGTCTGACCAGGCCACGTCAGATCCTACGTGGCCAATCCTACGTGGCAAATTTGTGACCAAATTAGAAAGTCATATAATCTGAATCAGCCCAATTTGTAGTGGTCATCCACATGGGCCAGGCCCAACAAATCAGCCCATTTTTATTTTTATTTCTCTAATTTCTGATCAAATTAACAGGTCGAAATCAACATTACAGCCGTTTTAATTTATGGGCCTTGGCCTTTTAGCATTTTACGGAATTTGGCCTTTTCGTTTTTTTAGCGAATTTGGCATTTGGCCTTTTAGGTCCATTTCCGTTTTTATTTCTGAAATTTTCTTTATACTAATTTTCAAAAGATAGTACAAAACTTGTTGGGCTGAGGCCTTCTTACGGACCAATTATTTCATGACAGTGTTTCTTTCCAATTCTTTTATACAGTCAAAAGTTATTGGGCTGAGTTGCAGACAGCTAGTCCCAATTTCAATATAATCTAGAAATCAAAATTCAGTAAATTTGAATTACAGCAAATAATCCAGAAATTTAAATCTTCATCAGTACATATTCCAGGTTCACATTATATTCATCACATACACAGGTTCATCACAGCAAAACAACCAACATACTCCAGGTTCATCACACCAAAATAACAACATACTCCAGGTTCATCACACACACCATCATCCACAAATAACTTATCAGGTTCATCACACACACCATCATCCACAAATAACTTATCAGGTTCATCAGGTTTTTGTCCAGGGAACTATGCTAGCCACTTACCATCAGAGAGGCTTGGTTGCAAATAATGCCAGGAACTGATTCAATCTTTCACTCGTTTCTTCAGTCCTCTTGACGAGCATCTAATGTTCCTTATCGCGTGCAGCTTGTGCGGCTTCAGCTTCTTCCACCTTCTTCTTCATTTCTGCTAGTTCTGCGCGCATTGCTTCATTTTGTTGTTTCTCCCTCTCCAGCTTCTCCTCGAGGTCACTAACATGAGCATCCACATCAGCATTTGACTTTCTGAAGTTGTTCTTCAATGAGGTTGAGTCCGGACCAACATTCCTCAGGAACGTGCTTCACGGGCATTCCTTGGTAAGAACTTGAGCAACAATGGCGATATCAGATGGTGGTTGTTGGCCATCTGGTACTGGGTTTAACATTTCTTTTTCCATTCCATTCTGCATTTGGAAAAAATACAAATTAGCATGCAAGTGAATCTATGGTCACCTGAGGGGACAATGTAAGTGAATCTTGTTCAGTTTAAGCTACTGCTACTCAAGGATAGAATATTGTTCAGTTTAAGCTACCCTTGCAAAAAATCACATTATGTTGCTTGCTATCAGTACTCATTTCATGTGCTAAGCAAAATTGAAGTTACAGTTAAGAAATATGTACTCCATAATCACAATACAAGCAAGCCTCAAATTATTCAGTCAAACTATTGTTCACTCAGCAGCAAGTACTCCATTTACTCAATTTACAAATCATTGTTATATAAAGTTAGAAGCATAGTGTACAATCTGCTAGTACCGACATATACCAGGTTTGTCACATACACGTCATCAAGACTAGAACACATCAGGAAACTTACTATAGCCAGCTGCACCTCCTGCGAGAAACCTTTTGTCTTGCTATTGTGAGTTGCCTTGAACATGTCGATGGCAGACAATGCTTCAGCCTTACGCTCCTCCTTCTGAAACAATTTCATGAGACAAAAATCAGACTTGACTTTATGTGGCAAAGGTAACTTAGGCCAATTGAAATATACAAGTGTTCTTACTGTTGCATATATGTGTGCTGCATAACATCGAGAACCGGTTCTCTACTGATACTTGACTTTCTTCCGATTATCTTTGGCGCTCTCACATGTTTCCTACAATTGAAAGGGGATTGGCTAATTAGGACAGTAGGTATAGTGTATAATGATGCATACAACAGATACATGATGTTGCATACAGCACATACATGATGATGCCTACAGCAGATACTCCAGAGATAGAGCAATTCTTCCATGCGGGGCTCCATGAAGACGTCAAAATCTTTTCCGGAGAGTCTGGACCCGGGATAAGCAATGCCATCATAAAGTTAGACTGATCCATGCATGCCCATGGTGGCATGTTGTACGGCACCACAAAGACGGGCCACATGCTATATGACGTTCCCTGAATCCCAAACGGATTAAAGCCATCAGTGGCAAGGCCAAACCTTATATTCCTTGGATCCGCAACAAATGTTATGTGCTTACTGTCAATGTCTTTCCATGCCTTTCCGTCTGCTGGATGGCTCAGCTCATCTTCCACAGGTTGCCTCTTGAGCTTGTGCCATTGTACCTCCTGTTATGACTTTTTCGAAAGAAACATCCGCTGCAGCCTTGGTATCAAAGGAAAGTGCCTCAATACCTTCTGCGATATACACCTTCTCCCATTAGTATCTCTCCACCTAGAGGCCTTGCATTTCAGGCAGTTGTCATGCTTGGCATACGGCTTCCGAAACAACACACAGTTATTTGGGCAGACATGTATTGAAACATAGCCTAGCCCCAACTTTCGGATTACGCGCAACGCGTCATCATAAGACTTGGGAATAGAGCCATTAGGGAACTGCAGGTTCAAAAGATAGACAAATGCATTGAATGCAACATTGTTAATCCGGTAGAAAGACTTGACATGAAGTAGCTTCACGATGAAGGTAAATCTTGAAAATTTACCCCTGAGAGAGATGCTGAAGGACAACTACCATACTCTCCCACCGAATAGAGAGAAGCAGAGGCCTTCAACAGCTACGCGCTTCGCCTCCTCAAGCACCTCGGCAAACAATGACCTCTGTCCATCAACATGATCTTCAGAATTGTACAGATCCCTCAACAAGTCAGGTATCCTATCATCTTCAAATCCATCTTGTTCCTCCAAACCAGCAATCTCCTGCAGAACATTTTCTACAAAATCAATTCCATCATCACCACCATGGTGTGGCTATGCATCAGCTTCAGCATGTTGAGGTTCTTCCTGTAATGGTTCTCCATGATGGATCCACCTATCATAGGTGCTGGCCTTTCCATAATAAAGCAAATGATCTTGCACCGTCCCTTGAGCTTGTTCTTTACGGTTCAGGCATTGGCAGCATGGGCAGAGAATGTGGTCAGTCTTGGCAAAATTTGTGCGAACACACTGCATGAAATCTTTGACTCCCTTGATGTGTTCACCGGAAAGCTTTCTAACACCCTTTGTAATCCAGCTTCTGTCCATCTGACAAAGACAACAAACCATGGAAATGCATCATTACAATTTCTAGCAATAAAAGGAGCATCAAAATCTGTTGCTTTATTCTTCAGTTAAGACATCAATACAAAATACAGTAGTAAAAGTTAATCTGTAGCTACCCGAAGTGTTCTCTAATTCTGGACATGAAGTGCTTCTCTAATTCAACCATAAATCACAAGTGCACAGCCAATAACATAGTGCTTATCTGAAACCTACCAAGAATACTAGTGCACACTACTGCTTCCCTGAAACCTAGCCAAGAACACTAGTTTGGCTGCAATTTCTACCAAAATTTCTAGCTTGGATGAAGAAATTGAAGAACAAAAATCAAGCTATCCTAGGCTGCAGGTTCTACCAAACAAGCACATCTGAAGAGAGAGGAGAGGAGTGCAGACCGGGAGTCCTGCGGCGGCCGGGGTCTCGTCGCGGACGGGGGATCTTTGTCGAGCGGCTTCGTTGAGTATCCGAGGTGAATGACAAGGATCTTGAGCAGTTCCTCCGCCCAAGCCACCACCTTGCTCGGCCGCGGCGCCGGCAACACCACCGCCGGTCCCCGCCATCAGGAGACCCTCGCCATCAGGATACCCGCCAGTAGCCTCCGCCCTCGCCCTCGCCCTCGCCCTCGCCTCCGTCGGTCTCCTCCGCTGTTCTCCTCCGCCGGTTTCCTCCGCCGGTCACCCCCGCCGCGATGCAATTTCTGCTAAGTGATACACTGACGGCCGCTGCTCGGATAAGCAGCTACAAATGCATATTAGCTATATAGAGACGTGTTGGTACAAAAGCAACATCCCCTATTTAGCTCAGCGGTAGTAAACCACTTTTGAGCAGCGCAGCGGTCGTGGGTTCGAGTCCCCGCTCGCGCAAATATTTTTGCGAGTACCTTCGCAGTGCATGGCCATGGGCCTGCTCGCAGCGCATGGTCGTGGGCTCGCAGCGTAAGGAGTGACACAATGGCCCATATACACAATGGTCCAACTGTCCCAATTGTCCATATCAGATGACTGGACCCACGTGTCAGGATGGGTGCAGTGGGTCCCACCAGTCAGATTTGTCAACGGGTCAATATTAGAGACCTCCTGTCAATTGGTCCCACCAATTAGTGGGTCCCACCCTGATGAGTTGGCTGCCACGTAGTCAAATAACGATCTTATTATATGGTCTTAAATATTATGACTTCTTTAGTTGGTCGTAATCAATCACATAAAAGGTCGTAGACCATGCCTCCCAATCTATGACCATCTCGATTAATAAGTTATGACTTTTTAAATAAACATGGTCGTTAAGTTTTAGGGTTTGTACCCTCCCAAATGCTTAATGACCAATAAAATCAAAATAGTCATAACTCTATGACTAATTTTTTCATGGTCATTATTAGAAAGTCATTAACGAGCATATTTCTTGTAGCGGTCCATAAGAAAATTGCATGAATGTAAAAGTTTGGTAATAAAATAAAGAGAGACAATTTGCTACCCGCATGGGTACCTACACACCCATGCGTTATACGGAGATGCAAGCCGTATGTATCCGTTTTAGCTTGTTTTCCTAATAAAACACGGATATTTGGTGTACAAAACTGGTTTCGGAATTTTCAAAAAATATTTTTGGTCGTCATTTTTAGCTTTTTTTATAGTTGACTTTTTTGTTGACTTTTGGGTCAAACTTTACTAAAAAAAATCATAGCAGATGGAAAAAAATTCGAAAAAATTCAAAATGTTTTTTTAATAATTCTATCAACTCTACTAGTGACATCTTCCTTGTCTACTTGAGTAATCTCAATTTACCGTTGCATATACGTTTCGGTCAAACTTAGGGTGTGTAGCTACCCATGGGGGTAGCAAGTCTTTTCCGATAAAATAAGAGAGATAATTTGTACCCGCATGGGTAGCTACACACCCATGCGTTATACGGAGATGCAAGCCGTATGTATCCGTTTTAGCTTGTTTTCCTAATAAAACACGGATATTTGGTGTACAAAACTGGTTTCGGAATTTTCAAAAAAATATTTTTTGGTCGTCATTTTTCGCTTTTTTCATAGTTGACTTTTTGTTGACTTTTGGGTCAAACTTTACTAAAAAATCAAAGAGGATGGAATAAAATTCGAAAAAATTTCAAAATACTTTTTAATAATTCTATCAACTCTACTAGTGACATCTCCCTTGTCTACTTGAGTAATCTCAATTTACCGTTACATATACATTTCGGTCAAACTTAGGGTATGTAGCTACCCATGGGGGTAGCAAGTCTTTTCCGATAAAATAAGAGAGACAATTTGCTACCCGCATGGGTACCTACACACCCATGCGTTATACGGAGATGCAAGCCGTATGTATCCGTTTTACCTTGTTTTCCTAGTAAAACACGGATATTTAGTGTACAAAATTGGTTTCGGATTTTTCAAAACAATATTTTTTGGTCGTCATTTTTAGCTTTTTTCATAGTTGACTTTTTGTTGACTTTTGGGTCAAACTTTACTAAAAAAATCACAGCAAATGGAAAAAAATTCGAAAAAATTTCAAAATACTTTTTAATAATTCTATCAACTCTACTAGTGACATCCCCTTGTCTACTTGAGTAATCTCATTTTACCGTTGCATATACGTTTCGGTCAAACTTAGGGTGTGTAGCTACCCATGGGGGTAGCAAGTCTTTTCAGATAAAATAAGAGAGACAATTTGCTACCCGCATGAGTAGCTACACACCCATGCGTTATACGGAGATGCAAGCCATATGTATCCGGTTTAGCTTGTTTTCCTAGTAAAACACGGATATTTGATGTACAAAACTGGTTTCGGAATTTTCAAAAAAAACATTTTTTGGTCGTCATTTTTAGCTTTTTTTCATAGTTGACTTTTTTGTTGACTTTTGGGTCAAACTTTACTAAAAAAATCACAGCGGGTGGAAAAAAATTCGAAAAAATTTCAAAATACTTTTTAATAATTCTATCAACTATACTAGTGACACCCCCTTGTCTACTTGAGTAATCTCAATTCACCGTTGCATATTCGTTTCGGTCAAACTTAGGGTGTGTAGCTACCCATGGGGGTAGCAAGTCTATTTAAACTTTCAACTCTATTTCTATCGCCGCTGGGCAGAATGAACAAAAAATTGAAGTTAACATTAGGGGGTTACAAGTAAAATTAAAACAATGTTCATCAAAATTAATTTTACAGTCACGACATCCCTAAAATAAACATCATAATTAAGCAATAAGAAAAAACAACATTGTATTGATGTTTAATTTGATTGTACAACATTAAACATATTAAGTATTCTAAACAAAAACTTGTTGGTTCATTTTTATCCAAAATATTAACATGTTTTTAATCCTATTTTAGGAATTTATTTCCTTTTAAATCGGTGCATCAACATAAAAGATAATTCATAAAAGCATATTAACCATTAAGCATGCCAACTTAACGTGGGTCGCAGTCCGACCTCAAAATCAGCCCAACAATTACCTAAAGCCTGCCCGCATTCCCCCAATGATCTTCGCAATTAGATCAGATCCAACGGTCTTGCTTGCTCCACGGTTGAACAAAAAGGACGCTCGGTCCAAACCCTTCTTTCCCTAGAGATTTTCCGTAGGGACATCAGGGAAGTAACGTGCGAGGTGATGGGTCCCTTCTCCAACTCGGTCTAGAGCGGTGGTGGCGCTCACCGGAGCAGCGTGTAGTGGGCCCGCGCACTCCTCCATCGAGTGTGGCTACTGTCACCATTTGATTGGCGGTGAGGAGATTCAGGATCTAGCGTCATGTGGGAGCAAGTGGAGGCGGTGACGGCGATGGATGCAGCCTAGAAGGGGAATGAAGGCAATTCGAAAAATTAATATAATGGTTTGAATGAATGCCGAAAAAATATCGTTTAATTTATCAAGCACAAAACCTAAATATTCTAGGCTCAGTTAAGTGCACCAACCACTTATGCTACACAAGATAAATCACAAGGGGATAGCAAGATACATAACTTCAAACTCAATTACTATCACACTTGAAACGAGTAAGTACTAGAGCTCGGGTATAGATATAACCAAGGAATGAGGAGATGATGATGTATCTCGAACTTCACACTCTTGCGGGTGCTACTCTCCATTTGAGCGTTGTGAAGGCACAATGATCCCCAGTAGCCATAGTGGCTCACCGTAATCTCCTCGATCCTTTTGACTAATGGGAAGTGCCTCTATCAATGAGGCGATCCTCGAGAGTTTTCACCAATCCCGTACAAATTGCCCAGGGATATCTTCACAATTTAATTGGAGGATCCTGAAGCTTGCTGATACGTGTCAAACGTATCAATAATTTTTTATTGTTCCATGCTTGTTCTATATCAATGTCACATGTTTCTACTATCTTATTATATTATTTTGAGGTATTTTATTGGACTAACCTATTGACAAGATGTCCAGTGCCAGTTCCCTGCTGTTTTTGTTGCAGAAAGTTACTTCTGGAAATTTTCTCGGAATTGGACGAAAATTTACAGGGATTTTTTATTGAAGAAATGAAGACCTGAGCCATAAGGGCGACCCTGGGGGGCTGCCCATAGCCCAGAGGCGGGTTCTGGCCGCGGCCCAGGGCCCACCCGCGGCCAGGGGTCGCCCTAGCCCTCAGGCATCGCCTCGACCCTCTCTGATGCATAAAATTAAGTCGTGACCTAAAACTCACGACCCTCGAAGGATTTTCCCAGAAACAGAACAGAGCTCCGCCGCCATCGCCGACAAGTTTTGGGGGACAGATTGTTCCTGTTCCGGCACCCTGCCGGGACGGGGATCGGCCTCCGGAAGCCATCTCCATCGACACCGCTGCTTCCCACGATGAGAAGGGAGTAGTCCCTCGTCGGGGCTGAGGCTTATGCGAGTAGAAATGTGGTTATCTCTCTCTCCCATGATGTGATCTTCGTTGTGATCATGAGCTTTGTTAGTATAATTGAATACATGATGTTTCCCTTTGTGTAATGGATGATGTTGCTCAAGTGGTGTTATCTAGTATAAGTTCGGGAGTCACCGGTGTGATCATGGTGCCTCGGTGACAGTGTGGGTGCCGTGTGTGACTCTATGATAATAGCTTAGAGGGATCTTCATCATGAGTTTGTTCTTTAATGTCGTTGAATGGAATAGATCATGAGGTTTCTTGATGCTTGTGTTGAGTATAATCTCCATGGTGCGTCAGTGACAGCGCGCGTGCCGTGGATGTATTAGAAAGAGACTATTCAAGAGATAGGTTGTGGTGTTTGTTAGTACTATCTTTGGATGCTGATAGTGACAGCATGATGTGTCCCTAGATGTGGAATACGAACTTTAAGGTGTACTTTTTGTAGCCCTACACAATTCTCATCCTATTTTGATCCACGAAAGAATGATCTCCAAGTAACGTCTACCTTGCATATCATGTGTTTAATTATGTTAATGATGTTGAGAGTTGCCACTAGTGAAAGTATGAAGACTAGGCCTTGTTTCCAAGCATTGAAACACCGTTTTTAGTCACTTTTGTCACTTGTTCGCTTGCTGCCATTTTTATTACAGAATTACAAAATCACATTTTACCATCCATATCACTTGCATTTTACTATCTCTTCGCCGAACTAGTGCACCTATACAATTAGCCATTGTATTAGGTGTGTTAGGGACACAAGAGACTTTTTGTATCTTAATTGCAGGGTTGTTTGAGAGGGATACATTCAACCTACGCCTCCCTGAGTTCGATAAACCTTGGGTTACTCACTTAAGGGAAATTTGTTGTTGTCCTACAAACCTCTGCGCTTGGAGGCCCAACAAGTCTACAAGAATAGAAGCATGTAGTAGACATCACTTGCCCGAAGCTTTGCACGACAATGATTGAGCTTCATGACAATGCCAACCATCTAGAGCGCCCAAGCACCCCAAGAGTAATAAGATTCTCAACTTTCACCCCAATGAATCATCGTGGAGAACGCAAACTGATGCACTAAATTCAATGGCAAAAACACAAGAAGTGCAGTCCTTCTCTTCCAAATCCCGCCAAAACAACTAATGGTATGGAGGAATATGAGAGGAAGAACCAAGGAGGAGAACACCATATCACTCCATGATCTAGATCCAAATTCTTCCCCTCACTTGGAGGAGTGATGGATTGGTGGAATAGTAGGTATAGATCTCCTCTTTCCTTTTCCCTCAAATGGATGGAAGAATCATGGGAGGAATAGAGATATAGCAAAGTTTTGAAGGTCAACAATGGAGGAGAAAACTATGCTCTGTTGAGGTTAAGCCCAAGAGACAATAGTAATTGTTATTAATAACCATTTCATGATTAATGTTTATGCTCTATGCTTTAACTGTTGCGGTTTCTGAATAAAGGATTCAGAGGAAAACCCATACACACATGTACAGACATGGACAAAAACCAAGGATCCTAGTCTTGTTTGTTAGACTAGCTTATTAATTGCTTGATTACTCTGTTTTCTTGGTCACGAGCAAAAGGTTTGATGGCATTAACAAGGGTACATTGTTGGCAGAACAATGTGGCTGGTTTACCCAATTGATTGATATACCATGATACCGTTTCGTCACATAGTTAATCGTATTATCACAGCAAGGTTATGATATACATATATCCTTATACCATAAGGAGGTTACCACTCTTAGCGCCTACTTGAAATTTTACTTTGATTTTGTTCCTCATCACACCGTAACAGGATGATCATAGGGCAGCTTCTGGGTAACTCAGAGAGTGTGAGCTGACCTTGATGTTCCAAGAGTGGGAATTGCTCCTCTGACGAAAAAGAGATACAACCTGAGCCCACTCGGTATGAAAGTATCCAATACATTCTGCAGACATTGCATGCTATTTATATCACGGGGATACTAGAATACATGACAGAGTAAAAGGGCACCGAAGAGTGGAGGCGATGACGTGACTTGTTAGGTGAGTCTTTGCGGTTGATACGTGTCAAACGTATCTATAATTTTTGATTGTTCCATGCTACTTATATGTCATTGTTACATGTTTTCATTACCTAATTACATCATTTTTAGGCTTTTTGTCGGGCTAACCTATTGACAAGATGCCCAGTGTCAGTTCCCTATTTTTGTTGTTTTCTATTTCAGAAAAGTTACTTCAGGAAATATTCTCGGAATTGGACAATAATTTACAAGGATTTTTTATTCGACGAAAGGAAGCCGGAGACCGAAGGGCGACCTAGGGGGCCACCCAGGGGCCAGGGGCGAGCCGTGGCCGCGGCCCCACCTGCACCCGCGGGTGGGACCCGCCCCGGCACCTTGTCCAGCACCTCGACCCCCTCCGACTCCTACAAATACCCCTTTGACCTAAAATCATGGGGCGACGAATATTTTCCAGAAACACGACCCGACGCCGCCGCCACCCCGAACCCTAGTTCGGGGAGTTCGGGGATATTCTGAAGCTGTTCCCGGCACGCTGCCGGAGGGGAGATCAATCCCGGAGGGCTCTACATCGCCATGCCTTCCACCGGGATGAAGTGTGAGTAGTTCCACCTTGGACTATGGGTCCATGGCAGTAGCTAGATGGTTGTCTCTCTCCCTTGTGCTTCATGTTTATGGTCTTGTGAGCTGCCCTACATGATCAAGATTGACTATTTGTAATGCTATATGATGTGTTTACTGGGATTCTATGGATTATGAAGTTATGATCAGATTGTGCATGATTCTTATATGCTAATTTATAATCTTGCATGCTCTCCAATGTGTGTAGTTGCTTTGGCCAAGTAATTGCGTGTGTCTCCAAGAGGGAGTATTTATGCTAGATAGTTGGTTCATGCCCCCTTTTGTGCCTGGGCACGAGTGACAGAAACGTCTAAGGACGAGGGTGTGTTGTTGCGACTAGGGGTAAAACAGCGATGTTTATGTCTACGTGATTATAAATGTTGCTTACATCATACACTTTACTTAATGCAATTGTCTGTTGATTGCAACTTAATACCGATGGGTGACAGGCTGGATAGCGATCCCTAGGTGGACTTTTTAGACAAAGATGCAGTCGGATGGCGGTCTTTGTTCCTTGTTGTGATGCCTACATGAATATTACCATGAACACTTTGATACAGCTAGATTAAGTTTGTGTCATAATTCTATCAATTGCCCAGCTGTAATTTGTTTACCCTTCATATGAGTATTTTATTTATTGGAGAGACACCGCTAGTGAACCCATGCCCCCCGGTCCATCTTTTTACATTGTTTACGACCTCGTTTACTTGCTTTCCATCATCACTTGTTCGCTGGTCCGTTTTCATAAATCATTTCACTACACTATACGTTTAACCGCTTTGTTTTCAGCAGATCGGGAAGATTGACAACCTTCCTACCGTTGGGGGCAAAGTAATTGTTTGAGTGTGTGTAGGTCCACGTTCGTCACGGTTAAGCGCCAGAGACCGTCGACGTTCACCTCGTTGTTGATTTTAAAGTCCTACTGGTTCGATTAAACCTTGATTCTTCACTAAGTGAAAACTGCTACTTGCTACATCCACGCCTTCGCTTGGGGCACCACCCAACTCTGCCAGTAATCATCAGTTGTCAATTCATCTTGAATCATATGTCCATGTGCCCAACTGCAAAATTTAGGGTTAGGGTTCATCTGATTAGGGTTCGGGTTTCCACAAATTTGGGGATTTTCTTTATATAGTCAAGTTCTGCACCCCCCCCCCCCCTCTTCAATTTCTTGCCAAAAAGAAAGCATTACCACATCATGATTATTATTTAATTATCCAGAACATTAATTTGACCTTAAACTTTAATTTGGGTCCATTAAACATGATTAACATTGAATGATGGGCACTATCCCGAAGCAAAATAGATAGCTATTGTGTGGAGAGAGAGAGAGAGAGAGAGAGAGAGAGAGAGAGAGAGAGAGAGAGAGAGAGAGAGAGAGAGATAGAGAGAGAGAGAGAGAGAGAGAGAGAGAGAGAGAGAGAGAGAGAGAGAGAGAGGGGGGGATTGCCATCATAGTCTGCTCGGTGCAGGCAAGGTTCATGGTGGAACTGTGTTAGTAGAGGAAGCCCAGGATGTAGCCCTTCTCTTGATCAGGCTAAATCCCCTCCTATTTCCAGCGACACTATCCTAGCACCGGCGGCGTATAGGCCAGCCTTCCTGGGAAAATGCATAGATGAACCTAGGGGCATCTACCCCGTTTTCAAAAAACGGATTTCTACATGGTAAAATAATTTGAAAAAAATTGCGGGCATACACATCCACATTCTATGGCGGCGCAAAAAGTTTCGTCAATAAATGATCATTATTTTGGTCCATGTGAAAAAGACAAAAGAATGTCTCAAACAAGTTTTTTTTTCCAGCACAAAAATTTGTCTTTTTTGCGGAGGCAAAACAAAAGTTTTTTTTCCCACAAAACTTTATGCCGCACACATATTTCGGTGAGATGTACACATAAAATTTTATTTCGGATTTTTACACATTTTAATACGTGTTTAAAATGCATTTTAAAAAAAAATAGGGCAGATGCCCCTGAGTTCAGATAGTCCACTCTCAGCCTTCCTGTCGTTTCTAAGCCTCCCAAAATCGGTAGGGTGTGAGGGAATATGTGGGGCAGTGGAGCAGATCGTGAACTGCTCCTAGTTAGATCAATCGCGGCCGGGGCTCCCCTCCCTTTTATATGGTGCAGGAAACAGGGGACCAAAGCATCGATTTTGTTTTTACACGACCGTTCAAGGCGCTATTGTTACGTACGGGTGAGGGGCCGAACTACTAGGTCGTGGCCCCTCCCCTTATCTCTTTGTTCTGTTTTGAGTCGATACCTAAACCGAACAGATCAACTAACACAGAACACATCCTGTTACACTGATCTTTTCTTTGAAAGATGAAATGAAAGTGACATGCTTACGGTTCCAATCAAGAAAAATCGAGGTACAAACACTTTATAGAGCACATGTCTTTTCATTTCCTATCTGTTCTTTTCCCTTTTGTGATTCGTTTCAAGCCAACTAGTATATGGTCTGTCTACGTATCTGATTATGATGATGTCGACTTAATCTGAGGTGTCCCTATCGAGTAAACATAAATCTATCGGCTCGCAAAGTTGACCAAAGCGGCATTAAGTTAGGTTGCTGGCTTTCTGCGTCACAATGCACGTATTCAGATGGAAGTATAAATGGCAAGAGATAGCGTGACGGTGATGCTGAAATCAATCGGTATTCATTGCATGGCGTCACACCGTAGACTGTTCAACTGTTTCAAATACTATATCTCTTTCTGATTTGAAATTTCGTCACCTTTTTAATTACATGCTGTCCTCTTCAAGGATAGTAGGTAAGAGTCCTCATTATTTTTGCAACGTGGGAACGGGGTGATGCCAATTGGTTAGTTCAACTAATCTGTGGTGACAAATTCCTAACACTTCATTTCTGGTGTTGACTTTTTTGTGTGAGAAAATCTAGGGTTGAGTACTGTTCTTCTTGCGCTTTCTCCATTTTGTATATGTATGATTTGAATACATGTCTGAACACAAAAGAAGGGACACACGAGTGCTCATGGTCTGCAGTCGCAGAAGCTTGAGATAGAGCTGTTATGGAAGTTTTAGAATGATATTCTCTCATGCTGACTTGAGATCGTCAGGGGTGAACTTTTCTTGTTGCCTTGAAGATAAGAAACAGAAGAGAAGAAGTCTGGTCCTATTGCCTAAACAAACCTACACTAAAGAAGAACCCAGGACAGGGGAGGGATATAGTCCCCAGTGTACCCATGATATATCGAAATCGTGGCCCTAACATATGCTAGTCTCACGATTCTAGTACTGACATATCATGGTTACACTGAAGAAACGACCAAACGGAAGAGAACTACTGGACCTAGGACTTCATTCGTATAAACGCTTTTTCTTGATGCGTCGTGACGAGCCTCTGGATGGCCCTCTTCATTCCTTCATTCCTTCATCCCCTCCTGCTCTTCCTGCTGCCGTTGCTGCTCTTGTTATTGTCCTGCTGGAGGAAGTCGAGGAGCACGGGGCTCTTGCACTGAGGGCACCGAGGGTCGTCCTGCGGGAGCATGACGTAGATGAAGCAGCGTGGGCAGGCGGCGAGCACCATGGACGTCGCCTCGGGGCTGTTAGACCACTGCAGGCCGTGCTCGTTCTCCGACGACAGGCAGGAGCTCGGGGACGACTCCTCGTCGTTTGCCATCGCGCTGTTGGCGGAGGAGTTCCCCCCTCTCGCCGGCAGCGACAGGTTCAGCTTCAGGTCAAGGCCCTTTGACGAGTTCCTCTTGTTGCTGCGGCTCATCCTCCCCTACCTGCACACACCAAAACGCTCATAAGCATACACACTCGATCGATGGTTGCAAAGTCGAAGGGATTTCACTAGAGATGCGTATTCAGAAAAGATTAAAGGGAACTTACTGTTCTTTCGAGAGGCGGGAGGACAAGGAAGAGAGGATGCTGTGGAAGGAGAGGAGAGAACCCTGAGCGTTGGAATGATGGGAGCGTTGATGTGGTTGGAAAAGAGATGGCAAGTATTTATAGGGGTGTGAGGGAGATGGACGGGGAGAGGTCAATTGGTTTTGTTTAATGCAACAGCTGGAGGTAGAGTACCATGCCTCTCTCTCATGTCCACGCTCAGGCATTTTATTACCAGGAAATCATGGTTGGAGAGTGGCACGGGAAGCCCTGAATAATCTGTGTTTGGGTGGAAGAGAGGTGCGAGGTCGTGCACACAAGATAGACAATCTAAATGGAGAAAACGGAGACTGTGGTATGTAGTTGCAGGTAAGAACTTTTACATGTTCTGCATTGCTTTTCTTTCCTCCATATCCTAATGAAGAAAATCAACGAGGGATTTCCTTGTATTCTGGTTTTGAACTTGTTAGCCACTGCATTTTTAGCTTGCTATTGATAGTAGTAACTCTTACCATACACTTTTTTTTTCTGTCATGTTTTCAAAATCAAATCCGCATATAACAGCAGGACAATCTCCTTGCTGCATTTTTTACCTAACGTTTGGCCGATGGATGAAACACACCATGATGATTTAATTGTTCCAGAAGTCTGCAAATGACTGGCCTCCAACTGCTTTTATATCTGGATAGTGTACATGAAAGGAGGTTATAGATAGACTTATCGGGTAATTATGGCAATTATTATTGGACGTGTAGTTGATAGTTGAAGCTCATCAATACCCGCCCGTCGAAAGCTCATAAAAATTTGACTGACCCCCAATTGATTCACAACTTGAATGTGATCGTGAATGCGATTCAATTGGGCACAGTATCTCAAATGCACTGCATAGCTAAAAAGAAATGAGTACTGAATAGACTTGAATGTTGAGCCATTTGTTTTTGTGTGGTTCTTGAAGATATATGCTGCTATGAATTTTTAGGTCTTTAAATGGTGCAAACGCAAGGCCTATGTGTGCACCCATGCGCGCGCGCGGTTGCCTCTGGTGCGCATCCTCATACAACAATGACGAAGAGATAAGCAATACATTAATGCCACTTTGTTTCATGCACATAAGAGCAGCCCCCCTCCCTCCTTCCCTCACCCTTCTGCTAACTAATGTCATCGCCGGCTCCCTTGGGATTTTCTTTCTTAACAGCTCGCTCACAGTGTTTAATAGCTGACAGCTGATAATTAACTCTGAGGGTTGACCTGTTGTAGACATGGTGCATTTAAGAAAAGTTTGAAACTTGCTTAAGTCATAACTCACTAATGTAATCCCCCAAGATTGCTTCCATATCGCACCTTGATTAATGCTGCGATGGCATACAACTCACTTAAAGCTGTTTTGGTTTGTGTGTTGCAATTGGTTTGGTCAATGCTGCTGCTGCTCTCTACTAATTATACCATCAATGCCTCCCTTAGTACATGGTTAAGAGAGGGCCATCTGGAACTTTTTTCCCCACCCTTAGGACTAATTATACCATCAATGCCTTGTTTTCGGGCAAATGGAAGCAGTAATGGATGGTTTTGGGATCCAGAGCCAATGCTATCGACCTCGGGATCAAAGCTCAAATTCAGTTTACCGAAAGCCTATAATATCTCACCATCATTCGCCATGATTCATTTTAACGTTGCAGTTAAAGAGGTGCGGGTTTGAAGGCAACTCTTGCTCAACTCTGGGGACAAGGAGATTTGACCTGAATGTGAGCTCACAACTGTGGCACTAGGTCACTTAGTACAGGATATGGTTTAAAATGTTTCTTGCACGCACAGAATTGCGATTAGTCGGTGTTTGTGGCCGAACCCATGTGCTCTTCTTTGATTTCATGGAGGGATCTAAGGAGCTTAATTAGAAAGGAAAAGTCTCCTAGGTGAATCATCTCTCGTGATCGTCGTTACTGCGGTTCCATCTGTGCCACTACATCTTCTACTGTGTACTCATACAAAGCAAATAAACTGTACCAAGGCTATTTGTACGTGATGGTAAAAATGCCGTCTCACATGTTGCTCATTTATGTCACTGGTGCCGAGGTGTGTTTCAGGTTCCAGACTTGATCTGGAAGTCAATGGAAAACGCAGTTCCAGCTGATTTTCTGGTTTCAGAAAGGAAAAAAAAACTGATTTTGTTCCTTGAATAGTGTTGTTACTAAGTTGCGTTTATCTAACTTAATTTGAACACTGTGTGCTTGTGATCCTTGCCAATCATTTTTTTTAATTCAGGACATAATTAAAATTTGAGTTGTAAAATTTTAGCTGTGAAATCAAGTTTATCTACACAAAAAACTAGAAAACTGATGTATCCTTCTTTATACTACAAAACCACCTTCCTGCACATTATGCCAAAAAAAGCAGTTATCAAATGACAAAATCTGTTAAAAAAACAATTTGACCAAACAAGATTATCATAATGTGGCACAGTGATAAATATATTTGAGATGCAATTGAATTCAGAGAACTGGATAAGCTGATTTCAGGGTCACTGGGTATGCTTTTTCAAGCCCAGTTTAACCCGTATTCATTTGGGCAGGTAAACACATACTGGTTGAAACATGATGTAAGGTTCACTTAGCACTAACCAATGTTCCTTTAGGTAGTTTGTTCACAAGTTATAGTACTTACCGGCTCACCTCAGCTGTATTACCCAGATATTTATCTCGAATCACGTGTGACACTAATTTGGCACATGATCCATGGCCTGATATATAGATAAAAAGGTAGCTTCAAATCCTGAAGGAAAAAGCAAAAGATGAATTAGGGAACTCATAACTGAATTACTGCTTCGTGAAGTACTCTGCAATTTCACTTCCACGAACACAGACTTAAAGATGATCTTATCCCAAATTTTTATTGTTTTGAAATGGTTTTTCTTCTGATGTTTCGAGCACTCACCCTAAAAAATAAATACGTGCCCAGACAGACAATTTATAATGGCCGTAACCCGACAAGTTCCATGAGTGAAAAGAAAGAGTAAGTAAATACAGAAGAAACAATCTGCCTAATCGGCCGTAGCCCATAGGCCATTATTCTGCCATGTCTTCTCTTGTTGCATTAGAAGAATAGAAAATAGACCATCCCCCCCACGAAGGGAACATCTCCTTAATATTTTAACCATGCAGTGAGCGTGAGGTTTAAGTGCCTGTAAACCCTGGGTTCATACTGGTTAAGGCCAAGTATCATATTCTAATCATAATTAAAGGGAGCCTTTATAGCATTAATGTTGCAGGAGTGAGTCAAACACCTAATCTCTGCTCACACGCACGAGCGTGTGCAACTAACGAAGCATTAAGCTATAGGATGTGTTAAACGCTAATTCAAAGATAGTGGACTTAGAGTGCAGGCATCGAATTAAACTCTGCTACGTAAGGGTTAAGCACCTTTTAATGCTAGCACGGACTTGTGAGTAAACTAGTGCACCCGACACTTTGCGGGAGGAAACATAACTACTGGCCCAATGGAACTGAGGATACTGTGAACTTCATAGCCTAACCTCGATAAAGATAACCTAAAGATTTGAACCTCGTAATAACCACATGAGTATCATTACTCAGAAGTCTAGCCCTAATGTCAAACCTTAGTACTACTCTAGATCTTTATTCATTTTTATTCCCTGACCGTGCTAATCAGCTTATGTATCTTATATGCCAAGTAAAGATTTACCTCGATGCATTCTTCTGCGGTTTGAATTGAAGCTTCTTTCTGGCAGATATATTGAAAAGCATTAGTCACCATGATAGAAATGCAATAAGAGGATATTGGATGTTAAGTGAAGTAAAGAGTCAGATCTGTGTAATTTTATTAATGCTAGGAGCATAGCACAAAAGTGGGTCCATATCAGAAGAACAAAATTGTGTGAGCGTTCCTCAGTGGGTAAGCTCAAAATACAACCTGTACGGAAACCCCACTTGTAAATCTTATTTTCCTAAGTTAGGTTTCCATTTCTGCATCATTTTTTAGATTTAATTTTATTATACACGGCAATACTCTTAGTCAAATAACCCCATTATCCCTAACAAAATCAAGTACCACATATTTAGTTTCACCTTCTATCCATGTGCTGATAGTTTTGACAGGATATCATTGCAGGATTCAGTTCATGCATGATAATGTTGGCACATGTGCTGCAACATGACACGCTCGTGCACACACCCACGCAAAGACATAGTGCTGCAATGCACACATCCCACGAAGAATCTAACATAGACCAACCAGATAGGTAGAGAATTTAATGGCATTATTTATATATTTCCAAATTGTCGTTACTCTTGTAGGCTACTAGCTAGTACAAATATCATAAGCAACATGTTTGAATCAAATTGTGGTTTAGTTTAAGAGCAAGTTCACTGACCTGGGATAGCGCTGTTGGTACCGTACAGCAACAAGTTATTAATACAGCTAGGGTCGACATGGTTACAAGTTTGTCATAGATAAAAAAGGATCGTGCAATACCTATGGTAGATCTCCAATAGGGACAGGTGTAGGTGATTGGATGAAGTCTATATACCTAGGTGAGCACATGTAAGCACTAACCATTGAGGAGAGGTATCATGTATCTATGAATGTACTATATCATTTCTATAATAATAATCAGATTAGACTCAAGATCGTGACTTGCCAATGATCCCACTACATCGTCATACTCAGATCTTGTATAGGTCCGGCGATATATATGATTATGAAGAATTGGAGATACAAGAATGGTCAATGATACAGTGCAACATAGTGCATATTCATGCTCTTAACTACAAAGCCACATTGTATTTATAACAGACAGTCTCAAAACCATAATGCAAATCCATGGTCTGAATAGTCAACAACTGTGTATATTAATCCTGAGAGAAGGTAGCCATTTCCTAGCTGGTTAGCTCCATCTCATTTTATAACCAATTATCTCACCAAACAATATCCACTGATTTACTGACTTGCATATCGATCTCAGGAAATCCTAGTTCTGTATGCTAGGTACCATAATTAACATGGCGTTGCAAAATTAAAAAACTACTATCAACTTCAACATTTCTCAACCATATGATGCTGGACCACAAAACCATGCGAAGGAACTTTACATGCAGACGCGATGGCCAGAGGGCCTACTGAAGGTAACGCATTTGATTCCATGCAGGAAAAGGTCTAATCACTTTCTTTAAGACTAGGGCGAGGAGCACATAATTTAATAGGTGCGCAACATGTTTCTGACAAACTACTACAACCAGTAACGAAATTTCCAAATGCAAGCATCCGAAAGCACCTTTCATCTAGCTAAAAGTTAAACAGCGAGTCTGCATCAATTGAGATGTGGGAAACTGCTTGAAATTTTAGTATAGCGACTAAAGCATGGCCTTCTGGATTCCATCAAGTGATCAGACACAATTAAGTTCTCCACGTGTATACACTATACCCTTTGAACCTGGCATCAAGTTAATCAACAATGAGCAACCTTAAAGTCTTGTCGCAACCCACTAATGCAACCACAGTTCAAAAACCCTCCTCTGGACCTGAAACAGTGCGGCCATCGGTCCGTATCATTTCTGGCTGATAACATTAGAGGAGGGTAGTGTAGGTTTAGCAGAATTAGAACATGACTGATATTCTGAAGTAATTTCTAGAAAAATAAACTGAATAATGGTCCCCACTGTGACTACAGGACCTTGCAGTTTCAAACCTGAACATGGCAATATTTCAGTTGTTTACTTTAGCGATTACTATCAAGTATTAACAGAGTCATGGACTGAACATGGACACTCCTAAGAAATGGCATTATATTAAGATTCATGAGTGTGATACTAGGGCTCGAACTTGATCAATTTGTATATTCCTCCTTAATTTCGCCTTTCCAATTAAGGCTCAGTTTACACTTGCTGAATGTGTTGCATTGAACTTAGTTTACAATCTATTGCGGAAAAATAGCCACGAAAGCAGGAAAAGGCTGGTTGGCCAAAAGGTAAAATAGACAAAAGCTGGTTGGATAAGCTCGGTTATCATACTCAACCTCAATGCCTATATATGAATGACGCCCTCTAACATTTGTTTAAATTACAAATAGCTGAAACAATTGCAATGATATTTATGTATTTATCAATATATCTAACTACGCCTTGGTAAGACTTGTATTTGACAGTAAAACATGGCAGGTCATGCAGACATTATGAATAACTGGAACAACAGATACATATTTCCACGTCCATGCACATTAATCAAGAAAAAGAAATGGTTGTGTGTGAAGGTCTGGGTTCATCATTCTCATATCGATGAGTTCTCTGCATGACCTCTGCATAACTCTAAAAGGTGAAGCTTAGAAGTACCTTCACATCAATGTCAATACATTGTATCTTGATCAGGGCACTGTTGTGAAATAGTACACGGGTCCTTCACAGTACCTGCAAATAACACTCTCAGGCACATTCATGAAAGCAATTATCTAATTGCAACATGTAGCTAGCAAGTCTAATTGCAACATGTAGCTAGCAAGTATAACTGAACTCCGCAATTAGCACCTTCAGGAAATATAGTCGAGGCAATGGTGCTAAAATGTTTACTCCACAAAACTTCTGAAGAGATGGCCATTTGACAGATGGTGACACTGAAGACTGAGCCCGAAATGAGGTATGATAACAAGTTTACGAATTTCTCTATGCAAACTAATAAAAACATGAGCCTCTCTACTTTTTTGCGAGGAAATAAAAAGAGCTTCCTGTTACTTGATGAAATAACACCAGACGCCTTTCTTTAAAAGAAGATCTATATAGAAGGCCAACAGAGCTTGAATAACTAGATAGTATTAGCATTTAACAGGGTGCATCTCAAAGTTACAATTCAGTATGGACATCTATGTTCTCGAAAAAAAAGTATGTACATCTCAGATGAAACAAAAAAGGATCCCTTCCCCATTAAACTTGGCATCTAGTTGGCGCAAGACATTAGGGCAACTCAAACAGAAGCAGATCTAAGAGAATTCTACCAAAGTATCAACGGAAGTTAACATCAGTTTACACAAAGTCTCAGTAAAAAGGATCCCTTCCCCAGTAAACTTGGCATTCAGTTCGCATAAGACATTAAGACACACAAATGGAAGTAGATCTAACAGTATCAACAAAAGTTGCCGCCAGTCTACGCAAAGTCCCATTGAAAGGCTGTTGGGTGTGTTCCCTCTCTGTTCTCTCTCTCTTCTCTCTGTTCTCTCTCTTGAGCCAACGAAGAAAACAGGGGACTAGAACTACAGAGGAGCACACAAGTTTCAGGCAACAAATGCCTCTTCCTTTTCTATTATCTTTTGCAGCAACAAATGCTACACAACTCGGCAACAAATGCCTACAGACATAGCAACACATGCTTGCCCTCAGCAACCTATGCTACGACCTTACAGGAGCAGCAACTAATGTCTCTCCAGCTCTCTTCTGCTTACATGCATATGGGGTGCCTCTCTTTATATAGAGGTTTTAGGTCGGTGCTACAGTGACCACCTAGACATGTCTAGAGGCTTCCATGCCTGCTGCTAGCAAAACAACACTTGGACTACTGCTTCCACCAAAGTCTAGAGGCTTCCACTATTCCCTAGTAAGAACACAAGGTTTGTAGCTAACAAAGGCCACGCAAGAAATCACCAGCATGGCTCTAAAACTGCCTAAATCTCACAATCTAATTATTTGAAACCATTGGTTGGTTCCACGAGTGTTTTTAACTGATGTGGCGCTTGCATGAACAAGTTTTCATTGATATAGTGTATATACGAACAAGTGCTCATCCTCAGAACGATCTTTTCTCCTTTTCTACATCTCCCTCCCCATCCATGTCCTCGCGTCCGCCATGGCAATTTTTCTGGTGTGGGGCTCTGGAGGTGCCACCTGCACAACCGGCGTTGACCCCTCTAACGCCACCGCCCTCGCCTCCACTGAGCTGACCCTCAACCATGTGGGCAACACTTCTTCCCTGACACGCTGAGGATGCTGCGGGCCGACAAGTGCACCATTGTCCGCCTGTTCCAGAAGACGACCTCTTCCGTCCGCATCAATAACCTCGCCGTGAGGTAGACTCTATTCCTTGGTGTTTCCCAGTGGCTTATTTGGTTTGATGCAGGCAGGATGCCTTCACACTGGATGTGCTTAAAGTGCTCAAGAGACAACGGTCCGGGTTCATCTGGGACAACAGCAAACATAGTGAAGCTCCCAAATCAAATCCATGGCAACAACATAGCAGAACGAGGAGTAGACAATCGTGAAAAAACACAATGGGCAGAGTCATAGAGACTTCAAGCGCAAAGCTCCCAAATCAAATCCATGGCAACAACATAGCAGAACGAGGAGTAGACAATTGTGAAAAAACACAATGGGCAGAGTCATAGAGACTTTAAGCACAAAATGGTACAGCACAGTTCTTGTGGTGGGAGTTGGCTGGTCGGTGCTTGGTTTGAAAATATCTCGAAACCTCCTCATCGAAAAGCGTAGGAGCAAGGGCAGAGTGAGTTGAAGTGGAAAGACAAGGCATGGCAGACAGGGAGGAACAGAAGAAAAAGACGAATATGGCGAGGTAGTGAGGCAATGATAGCCATTCCATCTAATTTTTGTTTGGTTCTTTAAGATAATGTGGTAGTAATGGGCATACAGCTGACATCATACATCAACCAAAACAACTCTGGAACGGGACAAAGGGGTAAAGTGAATTTTTTTGATAGTTAAAGGGTGCGTTTTAGACGATTCTGAAATTGCGGGTAGTAAAACAGACTCAGGTAATATTAAAAGTTAAGAGATAGACAAACTGTGCATGTATGTTGTGCAGGAAAAGGGAATGTTTCACGTTCTAAAAGTTGTGGAAAAACTTATACATGTATATAGTGCAAAATATGTGTATTAGGAAAAACAAACGTAAAAAATATATCCGTTTTATGTTCACAAGTTTTATTATACTTGAAATGTGTTGTTTTCTGTCAAACAAATGATTTCCGTCCTCCAAAAATTATAGCTTTCGTCTACATTGCAACTACAGCCATAGCCACACTACCTTGTATGCTTGAAGTAGGAGTCCAGTAGTAATCACATGAGGACACTAGTATTAGCAGCACACTAACTGAATATGTAGATCAAGGAACGATTCAGTGGAAAAGAGTACTCACATGGCATCAACTCATCAGCAATGTCACCAGTGGATCACACATCTGGTTCTAAAAATACGAGGCAGGGTTAGGAATAAGTAGAAGCGCTATGCAGAAGTGAACATTCTACCTCAGATGGCTTCATGCCTCTTATTAACCTGATACAGGTTGTAAACTGTCATGTTATCGATGTCAGAAAGGAGCCATTTTCTACTGTAAGGCGTACACATCCTCAATTTGAGTGTAAATCATTGTTTTCTGATGATCTCAGCCATCACGAGTCAAGACAATGAAGAACACATGTTGTCTTTTTCCAAATTCACAACAGAAATCTACTACTCTAGTCAACTTTCCAGCAAAGGTAAGGCAAGATAAATATATCAATCATCTCACCAGATACTTCAGTGCAGAACATGAGTTCGACCTGCTATTTTCGTGATCCCTTTTCCAGTCATTTCAGCTCTAACTTCAGAAACATCTACCCATCTGTCCATGTTAGCATAAACATTTGACAGGGTAACATAATTCCCAGCATTATCTGGTTCAATTTCAAAGAGCTTCTGTGCTGCAATTTTTCCAAGTTCAGTATCACCTTGGAGTATGCATCCACCCAACAATGCACCCCATGATCCCGGATGAGGTTTTCCAGGCATTGACTTGATAAGCTCATGAGCATCTCCCAGCATCCCAGAACGTCCAAGAAGACTTACAAGGCAAGCATAGTGATCGCCACATGGCACAATCAAGTACTCATTCTTCATCATACCAAAGTATTTCTTCCCTTCTTCTACTAGGCCAGCATGGTGGCAAGCTGTCAGAACAACCGTAAACGCGGCATTATCTGGAGAGAGTCCCTCCAAGAGCATCCTAGAGAAAAGCTCAACAGCCTTGTTAGCTGAACCATGGAGGCAATGACCTTGCATCATCGAACAGTACGAGAACACGTCTCGAACTGGCATGGACTCAAACAGAACAGTGGCCCTCTCCATGTTCCCACACTTTGCATTCATATTTATGAGACCTGCCAACACATGGGTGTTGTTCATATCTATAGAATAACTCGTGATGTAACCTTCAATCCATTTTGCCAACATGATGTTGCCCAGTTGGGAACACGCTGTCATGAGAGCAACGATAACAAGCTCATCTGGGTATATTTCTTTCTCACGGAACTCCTTAAAAACCCTTAAAGCCTCTCGAGGGTAACCATTCTGGGCATAGCCTGAAATCATCGCAGACCAAGTGAAGACATCCCGGTCCTGTAACTTATCGAACAACAGTCTGGCACCTTGCATATTTCCTGCCTTTGCATACCCATCAATCAACGATGTGTGTGCTGCAGCAGTTCTTTCGGGCATTTCTTCAAACAGCCTCCTTGCACTCTCCAGGTCCCCGCACTTGACATATCCGTGAACCATGGCGTTCCAATGCACCAGGTTCCTGTGTGGCATCCGGTCAAAACACTCCCGGGCGGATAAAACGTCATCGCAGTCGACGTAGGCCATGATAATGGCGGTCCAGGAAACCTCGCTGGGAATGATCATCGAGTCGAAGAGGGCACGGGCCGCGCGGGCGGCGCCGCACTTGCCGTAGAACTGGATGAGCGCCGTGCGGACGAAGAGGTCGGCATCGAGGCCGAGGCGGATGGCCTCGGCGTGCAGCGCGGCGCCGGTGGCGATGCAGGGTACGCGGGCGCACGCGCGTAGGAGGGAAGGGAAAGAGAAGGCGTCGGGGCGGACGTTGCGGCGGATGGAGTTGAACTGCGCGAGCGCGGCGTGGAGCGGGGAGTGGCGGGACAGCGAGGCGAGGACGGTGTTCCGGAGGCTGAGCGGGACGGCGTGGGGAGGGAGGGCGGAGAGGAAGGAGTCGGCGACGGAGGGGGAGGCGAGGTCGTCGCAGGCGGCGGCGAAGCGCGCGAGGAGGGCGTGGTGGTTGTGGAGGCCGAGGCGGACGATGCGGGCGTGGAGCTGGGCGAGGCAGCGCGCCGTGCGGCAGCGGCCGAGGAGGGTCGCGACCGGAGGGGATGGGCGGGCGGCGGCGAGGGTCATGCGGCTGCGGCTGCGGCTGCGGCGGCGGCTGGCATTTGGAGCTGTCTTTTGGGGCCTGGGTGTGTTGATTTCGGCCTTCGGAATCTCCACCTTTGAACTCGCATGGGATGTGACGCAGCCTGGGCTGCCTCCTCGTCCTCGGTACGTGCGGGCGGTTTGGAGAAAAGGAAAACGCTCCTCATCGGGCCGAAAAGATCGGTCGCCCCGATCGCGCTGTGTTCCGTAGCTTTTGGCCCACCCCGCGCTGTTCCCGTTGCTTTTTCGCCAACCATGGATGCATGTCTCGCAGCTAAAAAAACATGCATGACTCGGTGTGCCACTAGCTAGCATGGATCTTTTGCGCATAGTTAGGGCGTGATTGGTAGTCTGCACTCTCTCAAATCAGTACTGTTGAGTATAAAATTTTGGTGTTTGGTAGTCCGTACGATGTTCTGGGTCAGCCCAGTCTGTTGACAACGCTCAATTCAGCCGTTTTCGAGGATGCACACTCGTTCCTGTATCTCGAGCTGTAAAAGTCAGCGGCTGCAGAGCTCATGCGACCATGAAGATGGTGGGAGCCCGCGCCTACGGCAAAAAAGGGGGACGGGACACCTCCCGTCGAAACCCTCCCTATATTTACACTCTCCATTCTCACTTCCCAAAGTTAGACCACCATTTTCCTCCAATCGAGTTCTCATCTCATGTCGGCATGCACTCATGTCGGTCGGCGGCGGCAGCAAGTGTACCAACTCCTCTGCTCGAGTTCTCTTCTTTGTCCCCCACCTGTATTGTTGGATGGATGTAAGTAAGTCTTGGTAGACCACTACTTTGAAATACAATGACTTGTTTATTCATATTGTTCTTCTATTGTTTATTTAATGTCAATTATAGTCCATTATTTTTAATCACTTTATTCATGAGTTCATATAATATTACATTATTTTATCAAGAACATGCTAGGTAGCATTAGCAATCAAAAAATTATATTGTTACCATCTACCTACTCATGGACGAGTAGGGATTAATCTTGGAGATGTTGATACATCCCAAAAGTATTTATAATTTATGATTGATCCATGTTATTATAATATTATTCTTGCATATTTTTATTAAGGTTTTATTTCATTTTTTATGGACTAACCGATTACCTCAATGCCCAGAGACAGTTGTTGTTTTCTACATGTATTTGCTTCACAGAAAATCACCACTTACCGCAGGGACCCAAAATTACAGACAAAAACATGAAAATTCAATTTCTTTGGGAGAAGACCGAGGGCACGGGAGGCATGGAGGGGCCCACCACAGCTCACATGCGTCCCAACCACGCGGGTGAGGGGCGAGCGTGGCCCCCCGTGACGCCTCTCCACCACCTCCTTAAGGCTATAGTTAGTCCTCGCGACGTAACCCTTATAGAGGAGAAAATATAACAAAGTTCTGCCACCGAAAGTCGTTGTTCCGTGTAATCCAATCTGGAGGCCTATTCCAGTACTCTGTCAGCGGGAAATCCATCTTCGAAGTCTTCTTCATCGACCTTGCTGCCACCATTAGGATGCGTGAGTAGTTCCCGTTTAGACTAAGGGTCCATAATAGTAGTTAGATGACAATCACTCTTCCTATTTTTTTGACTGTTCAATCACTCTTCCTTGTTGTTCAATACAACAATTTCATGGGCTACCCTAAATGATTGAAATCCATGTGATGTAATCATGTGTTCTGTTTGTTGGGATATGATGAATTCTCATTTTATGATCATATATATTCATAAACTTATTTGATATCCTTGATGTTATCTTATTGCATAATTTGTAGTCATATATTCTCTCCAGCTTATTTGTCAATTTTGTCCAAGTTGGATGGGTAGAACTTGAGAGGGAGTGGTGTATAATACTGGGTTTAACCTTGTAGTGATATGTGTCCTCGTGACACTAAGTCAAGGGGTTTGCGATGTGCTGTTTCTATTAAGAATAAAACAATAATATCTATGCCCCACTCGGATGGTGTTTTTACAATTTACATTATATGATTTATATCATCATGTTCATTGCAATACTTGTTAAATTGTTGGCAATATAAAACTATGTAGATATAATATGAAAATCGGAAACACAATTCGGAGCCCGGGCTCATCTGAGCCCGGCTGCCCTTTCTGATTTTTTTAAAATTTGAAAACGCGTCCAAAAATTCTGAAAAAAATTATGCGGGAACATATTCATGCGCGCAACACTCGTGTAAATTTTCGACAGAAAACATCAAATTTTGCGCCCTGTGCAAAAAAGACAAAAATCTGTCTTTTTGAATAGTGGACTGTTCACCTATTCAAAAAGACAGATTTGTCTTTTTTGCACAGGGCGCAAAATTTGATGTTTTCTGTCGAAAATTTACACAAGTGTTGAATACTCCAATATGTTCATGTACAATTTTTTTCAGAATTTTTCGTAGCATTTTACTATTTCAAAAAAATCGAAAACAAACCGGGCTCATATGAGCCCGGGCACCAAAACGCCTCGCCCTATGAAAATATACTTAATTATGTGTTTAATGATATCAATTTTATGTTATAGATGTTAATAGTTTTTTCTATAAATTCTATCAATCTTTATATCGTTTTAATGTGAACAAAATTTATACGTCTTTTTTAAGCAAAACTTTTTTAAGCAAAACGGAGGAAGTAAGTACATAATTGTAGCTAATTGGCTGTTATATCTACAGCCCACGATCAACTTACTTTCGTGTTCTTGCATATTTCGCAAGTCTTTTTTTCATTGTTGTTTTCTTTGAAACGGTGGCAAAAGCTTTGCCCCATTCAATTAATTAAGAAGAGTGTTTGCATAACGAAAAGTTTTACAATTGGCGATTACTTTCGCGGCATGATTTCGCTCAAACGTTTAGCACCTGTGGTCAGGGACGGAGACAAGGGGGGACGAGCGGGGGCTACGCCCCCCCTATGCTCATGGTTTTCATTGCAATATTATCCAGCATGGTTGCTTGATTTATGTAATTTAGCTTGATTAGCCCCCCTCATCAAGATCAAGCACATTATTAGGCTAACCTAGCCCCCCTTAATCTCAGATCCTGGCTCCGTCCCTGCCTGTGGTGACCCACAAGTCTTTTTTCTATTGTTGTTGAACTTGAGTTCCTCTGGATAATATCACTAGCTCACTCAGTTCAGTGAGTCGCATGAAGCGGTTGCCAGTAATCACAGGGCTACAAAGTTACACGCATCACGGCATGCACGAAAACCAAAGGGCGCATCTTACATAGGACAGATTTACATGGAGCACGCATGCGCACACAGGAAGGACGAGGCACATGCATGAACCAAATTAAGCTAATTAATCCGCTACTTCTGGAAGTAGTCCTCGGTCCTGCCCTTGAATCCGATCTGGCCAAAGGTGAGGGCGATGAACAGACCCAGATGCCATGTCACCAACCACAGCCTGCAGTACAGATTCAACAACCCAAGTTAACAAAAGCTCTACTTGTGAGGACTGAGGGTTGGGTTAGTTGTTAGTCTGACCAGAACTGCGACTGGAGCGCCGGGGGCGAGGGGAAGTGGGCGAGCTCCTCGCCGATGCTGGAGAAGAAGAGCCCCGTCAGGCTGTTGCCGTTGATCAAGGGGATGCTCGACGGCGCGAGCCACCCGATGAGCCCGAACCCGATCACGTTCAGGTCCTTCCGCAGCCAGTCCCGTTGGAACCTGATCAGAAAATTAAAGAAAACCATCGATCAGCTACACAACAGTTCAAACCTGAAACCTCCCCTGTGTCGAAGCAAGCAAATCGATATTTACGTCATGCAGGTGATCCTCCCGTTCCTCTCCAGGTTCCTCGTCATTAGCGGGTTCCTCGCCGACACCCGGCCACCGTTCGTGAAGCCTGCGCACGCACGTACACAGATCCAACATCTCAACAACCCACAGGAACACAGCATCAACATCGAGAGGCTAGAAGGCTAGAAGAAATGGTGGCGCGTACTGGTAGAGAAGGCTGCTGGCCGGCGGGCGAGGGTGGCGCCGGCGAGGCCGGAGACGGTGGAGGCGGCGGCGGCCATGGCGATGCTGCTGTGCTGCTGTCTGCAAACAAACGATCGTACGTCTCTCTGTGGAGCACCGCCGGGCTAGCTCTTATTTCCTGGCCGGTGGGTTGCGGTGCTACGGGACCGACGGAGACGCGTGGTGGCGTGGAAACGAGAGGGGGAGATTGCTGTGGGGTCGTTCCTGATGTGGATCACTTGCAGTGGATGAAATAGATTTTTCGCCCGAGGAGTGGCCTATGGGCACGCTCCACTTGGATATGTGTGGATAAGGCGAGGTATATTGATCGTGACCTTTGTCGTAGACTCGTACTAGTAGTTGATTGTTTCCCGCACGGATAAGTATAACTTAGTACTTATTACTATAGACTAGTTGAATTTTGGCGCGTTGTCACGCCGCGCCTTTGGTGCAAAATTTGCAAATTACATTTGGAAATTTGGTCTCGATAGATAAGTGACTTTTAAAATTACCGTTGGGAAATTCTTACAAAAAAATAGGAAGCATGAAACTAAGTTTAGTTCTCACAAAGAAGGTTAGTTTGGTAGTGGTACTCGTTGAGTCTAGTTGTGAGAAGAGTGAATAAAAAATTCGCAGACCATTATCTACAGGGCGCATACCATTTTATACAACATTGTAGCTTGAATTGTTGGCAGCTAAACAGTGTAATACTTGCAATAAACTTCACTATATAGAAAGATTGGTTGAAATTTTAAATGTTAATACATAATGGGATATGACTACAAAACAGTCATCGGTCACTGCCTTAATCCAAATATTTCAAGTCATGATCTCAGGGAAAATAAAAGAATTTTCTTACCCATGCAGAATCGAACTTCAATATCAAAATCCCATGGTGTTTCACCTTCAGTAATGATACAGCAAGACCCCTTAAGTTCTGCGCCAAGTTTAGGACTTTTCTTACAATCAGACTTCCATAGGCTGAAACAAAAAGGAAAGGATAATTAGAATTAGCGCAATTTGATTCTGGTCAGATTAAGTTTTTCTTAGCTTGAATTAAAGCTATGGGCAATAGATGTAAGGAGATGTAAGGAGCTAATAAAGCAAGCAAGACCAGTGAAGTAGCAAGGCAACTTGGCTATCCACAGGAAAATAATTGCCCAATTATTCTACATGGTGGTAGCTATGTTGCATATACAGAATATGCGTTTGAATATGAAGAGCGTCGAGATCATGTGTACTATAAGAAGGTGCAGAGTACTCCAAAAGCATTGACGGAAGATACACATAATTCGGTGATCCATGACACATGCATCTTCTATATCAATTTCAGGACACAACATGGCAAGGCAAAACATGAGTGAACATCCAATGGTAGTGTCTCGAGCGGCGGTACAGGGCAGCACACTTGATGATTTATGAGACATGAACATCATACTCTTCGAATATGGCATGAGTATAATCAACATTGTCCCTTGAGTTGTACCATGGTGGCTGGCTGACCTGAGGAGGAGGCCCCTTTGCTTGTCGCCACAGGAGGATGGGCTGGAAAATTTTAGGCGCACATATGAAGAAGCACATCCCCAGAAACACAACGAATATAAAGAAACTTATATGGCACTAAAAGGAAAAACATGAAATAAAAGGAAGTCGCGTAGCTACCTGCAAGGTACCTCTTATTATCACATTTGCAAGCAAACTTTGAAATGACTTGATCTTGAAAGCATACCGAGGCAGACTCTGTGTCAGCCATACGAATAGTGATCCACAGCATGAAAAGCATCTCTTGCTTGGTATCCAGGTAATGCAGGTAATAAGCATGGCCTTCAAGTAGTCATCTTGTAAATCTCTATATATGAGTTGTTGATATAGAACCTTGCATGGAACAGCCCTGCAGTTCATAAAGGCACACAAATCATAAACCAACGTCATTGCACTCAAAACGCCACCCAGTGAGGCAGAAAAAATACCCTCTTGGAAAGAGGAAACAAATCTGGCGAGGCATAAAAAAAATTACCACATAAAAATCCCAGATCTTTTACTACACCATGCAACAGCCCGGCGAGGTCCTATATGCATGACACACAAAAAGGACATCATATCTACAGTTAAAACTGAACTTTTACACTGAACTTTTGCAGTTATTATTTCACGTTGGACAGTGAGACCTCTTTGCCAAACTGTAGTATACGACTCTTGTTTCAGCAAACCAAAGTAACCTATATAGGTACAGTTTGCAGCGGCATAATAACCCACCATCTGAAAGCACCAGATTCAACCCAGGTAGTGAAGGAAGATAAAATGATCCTGAAGTGCAATAAGTTGAGAAAAAACTAACATATGTATAACTCTACTCTGTGGCCTACCAATAGCATGCCCAAAATTATCTTCTTATTCATAAAACCGAAAAGCAAAAAAAAAGTCCAGAACCATCATCCATGAGTCTTGAATATTGAATCCAACATAAGTGCTCGCTGCATTTTTTAGAGGTAGGCTTGCATTTGCGGCTTTTAAAATAGCAAGAAAATATACACATATGGTCTCAAATTTGAAGCTCGGCGCACCCGTTGTGGTAAAATTCAAATTTTGGAAGTGTCGACTTTTAAAATTTATGTAGATTTGAGAATCGTTGGAATGCAAAGAGAGTGGGAAATTTTATAAAAAAAATAAAAATGATGCTATGACCGATCACAGAAAATACACTACACATCACCTTGATTTTATTTTCCTGTATACAACAAAGTTCCAAAGCAATGCATTTGTTTTGCCCAGAGAGAAGTATGTCTAGACATGTAGATTGCTCCAAACGGATCTGCTTAACACAAACGTAGTTAGCACTTAGCAAAGATAAAGTTGATGGCATTTTGGAGCTCAAAACTACGCATGCATACATGAGCCTGGAAATAAATTGGTCTTCTTTGCACAGAACACTCCTCTAAATTTTAAATAGGCAAGGACGGTTGCTTCGTATGCCGATTAAATATAGCTCTAAACCGAAGTAGTAACATGAGTAAAAAGGGCATTACGAACATGTTTGACTGAATATATCATCTAAATTACTGTAATGCATGAAGAATGGGACGAAAAAGGTGCATGCCTCTTTAGGGATCCGCCAGCTCAAGACTGGTGGCAAGGCAGCGATGGTGTATGGCTTGTTGACCTGGAATTCACCATAGAGTCCAGCACCTGCGCCACCATCCGGTTCTGTGACTTGATTGTTGCTAGACTATCTGAGATTCTGAGTGGCTATGTAGCCGCTTTGCTGCATGTTGCTGACCACTCCGCCCAGCAACGACCAAAACAACAGCCACGCGAAGTTGACCTACTGACATCTGACCACCATGCATCTGTAGTGTGTAATAGTGGTACCAGCAAGAGTAAAATCAAAGAAACTCAATAAATAAACATAACAAAGAGAAATCACTTGGCCTTCCTAAAGAACAAACCTGTTCAAAGGTGGTTATTTCTAACCATTTCTTTCTGTAGTCATGTCTGACGGCGTGATCAACCACTCCAAATATCCATCGATATAGATACGGTATAGGTAAAATATCTTGGCTAGATAAAAGTCACCTGCATCAAGCACCAACCAAAATTTTATTTTTATTGAGTATAATTATTAATTCTATTATCATTCCACAACAGATAAATAGGATACTTGATTCTTATCCATACTGCTAGCTAACAAACTACATGTGCTTCTTGTGTTTAAAATATATAACATGTGATTTAGATTTTGGGGATGAAACTGGATGCACTAAAGAAGTCGTGGTTTCCGGCCTGTGTAGCAATCACAACCTTCATCACTCAATTATAGTTTCAAAAGGAATAAAGCTCAATTACAGATCTCACTACCGGTTTTAAAATGTTTATTCAGTCATAACTTTCTTGATTAGGTTCAACATTGAAGGAGTTAGTCCACTAACTGTTGCTCTTCAATTTCATTTCACAAACATCAAATCTAAAACAAAAATATTCCAATGAGCATCACCAGAGTCCAACATCAATCAGCATACAGTTCAATCCTAGGGAGGAAACACATCCCCTTCTTGTAAGACTATCCGTGGTTAGATATCTTCATTAATAGCTATTGAACACATGCCAACCGGCTTTCAAAATTAAAGAAAGAGTGATGTGCTTCAAATCCACAAATCGTACTACAAAAACCTGTATCGCTTAAAAAATGACACTGGCCTACTGAACAATTGCAGCAAAAGCGAAACTGTTTGGTTTTAATGTAAAAAAGCTAAAATCACCAAGCTAAATATCCCTTAATGTAATTCTTTCTACCATGCAAGAAGAAAATAGAAGCTAGATTATCTCAAATCACCTGATAAATACTCATCTCCTTATTATTGTTTTGTCTCAATCTCCAGATTGACCTGAAACAGCACAATTACCTGGTAGAAGATGGGCATTGTATTATCTTCCAGCAAACTTAAACCTGAAGTAAAATGGCAATAAAAAACGAAATAAAAAAATAGTTACCTAATATTTTCACCGGACATAAAACTTCTCCCCATATATAATCCTAATAACACAACAACTCTTTCACCGAAACAGTAGATGCAAAGAGGAAAAACTATTGTTAGAAGTATCACCTCAGTTCAACCTCAAGCAGTCATAGCTTATGTGACTATTTATACAGTGAACTTAACTGACATCACATCTAACTTGACATTTAAATTAGCCCAGTACTAAGTACATACATAAAATCAGAGTAAGCATTTGCCTAATGGAATAATATTTTCCTTTCAGCTGTATTGAACTGCGTAAGGTACTGAAAGAAAACATTGAGTATGTGATTGATGCCCCCGCGCCTCACATACCTAATCACTCCCTCAACACAGTATCCCACCAGACAAATGCGATTCTTATGGCGTACATTACCAAAAGCCTCAACTTAAACTCTGAATTCCTTCTCAGCCTACGCCCTATAAACTCAACAGTATTGCAAATGACGCAATACTTCGAATAAGCATAAAGATGAGAGCAGTAGCTAAATGCTGATAGTGAGCTTACATCTTTTCCTATTAAGTCTTATTTGTTCGTCCCATTGGGGATCCTCGGGCTGGTCGTTGGCAGCGAAGGGGATCTGCTCGAGCTTGGTGGGAGTGGTGGTTCTGTCACTCGCGGCGGGCGCGCTCCTTCTCGTCCTCACGGCGCTTGGCCTCGACCTGCTCGTGGCGTCTTGATTCCTGGGACGTCCTCATTTTGTTAGAACCTGCAAATGAGACAAAATAAAAGTCTTATTTGTTCGTCCCATTGGGGATCCTCGGGCTGGTCGTTGGCAGCGAAGGGGATCTGCTCGAGCTTGGTGGGAGTGGTGGTTCTGTCACTCGCGGCGGGCGCGCTCCTTCTCGGCCTCGCGGCGCTTGGCCTCGACCTCCTCGTCGCGGCGCTGGGGCAGCTGCGGGCGCTGGTTGAAGCGCCACTTGGGGCCGAAGCGCGGGTGGCGCGGCGGCGGCTTGTCGTCGATGAGGATGAAGGAGGAGTCCTCGGCCGCGGCGGTGAGGGAGTCGTCCGCGGAGGAGAAGTCGAAGATGGAGTCACACGAGTCGGTGGCGTGCGCGCCCGGGTGGCCCGGGCTGCACGTGAGTCCGCGATGCGGCCAAGCCTGTCGGGGCGGGAGAAGGCGCGAGGGGCACCGGAGCAGCCCGTGCACGGCGGAGCCGCGCAGGCGACCGTAAACCTAGCCTAGGGATGGGTCGCGCACGGCCGCGACAGGCGGGAAGGGCGAATCGAGCAGAGGAGGAGTTGGAGCCGACCGGCGCATCGACCGCGGCACGGCACGGCACGGCGGCGGACGTCGCCGGACCTTGCCGGAATCGGGGGCGACGGAGGCGGCGATTATGAATCGCNATGCCCACTGAGTACCGTAGTATTGTTGGTGGTTTGCAGTACTTGACTATCACCAGGCCTGACATCTCCTATGCAGTTAATCGTGTGTGTCAGTATCTTCATGCTCCCAGGACTTCACATTGGTCAGATGTGAAGCGCATCTTACGCTATATCTGTCTCACTGCCTCGTATGGATTGCATCTCCAACCTGCACCGTCTTGTGATCTCTCAGCATTCTCAGATGCAGATTGGGCTGGCAATCCTGATGACAGGCGATCCACGGGGGGCTATGCGGTCTTCTTTGGTTCCAATTTGATCGCCTGGAATGCTCGCAAGCAAGCTACAGTTTCTCGCAGCAGTACTGAAGCTGAGTACAAGGCAGTTGCTAATGCCACAGCTGAGATCATATGGGTACAGTCGCTATTGAGAGAGTTGGGAATCTCTCAAGCTCAGCCGCCAGTCCTTTGGTGTGACAACATCGGTGCTACATACCTTTCATCGAATCCGGTATTTCATGTCCGAACGAAACACATCGAAGTTGACTATCATTTTGTGAGGGAACGCGTTGCTCAGAAGCTACTCCAAATCAAGTTCATCTCCTCCAAGGATCAACTTGCTGACATCTTCACGAAGCCTCTACCACAGCCTCAGTTTGTAGGTTGTAGGCGCAATCTTAACTTGCTTTGTACCTCAGGCCATAGTTAAGATTGAGGGAGGGTGTTAGACTGTATATATACGGAGTAGTTGTACATCACTTGTATTTGTATTGTACACATATTGTGTACCCATCTATATAATGAGATAGCCGCACCCACGTATGGGGTGTCGAGCAGAAGCCTCAAACCACGTTTAACACCCTCTAATATTTGTGAGCGACTCAGTAGCTGAGTACTGCCATCAGGTAGACTGGTAGAGGAAATGTGTCATGTAGACTGTTTTCATGTGCACCCAGAGGCGCCGGATGTACGTGTTGGGGCACAATGCGGCATCGCTCAAGAACGTTGTCCATCATGTCTATTGGCGACCTTGGCGGTGGCCACGAGGGTGTCAGAGTTCGGCTAGCTGATGTGCATCAAGGCGAACACAGGCGCTGGAACAACAACTTCAGCTAATCGTTCAATCTTATCGCCGCTTATGTAGCTTTTGCTCTTATCGCCGCCAATCTTCCGTACCTTTATAATTGTTCATAAAATATTTAAGTCTAGTCGACACATTGGGTGAAATAAGGTCCGGATAGGCCGATAGGGATCTACCTACTTGATGCATTGGTTATGGCTAATCCACCACGCAAGCTGTCTGTGCACCCTTTGCCATGCCAGGCATCACCCAACGACGCTTCTACATGTAATCCTAGTTGTTGGCCACGTAATCACAAGTGGGCCAAGCATGATCAGTTGGGGAAAAAATGGCTAAACATTATATTTGGTAATTGGATGATTAAATTGACTACATTGTTGAAACAACTTAGGTGTATGAAGATTTTTAGTTGGTAGAAATAGGAAACAATGTCCGCGGTTATTTGGTTCCCGAAAGCATATGCTCTCAGGTGATCAATATATCCGTAGGAAAAATTAATCTGATTTTATTTCTTGTGCGGTACATGTTTCAGTATTTAATATACTTGCAAAGTTTCGTGAAGATAAGACATAAAAAACAGAAAAAAAAATGGGTGGTTTAAAAAAATCCCTTTATGGACTAACATATTTTTTCTTTTTTTTCTGAAAATAAATATGTGAGCATGTAACATGAAACATAGATACGTACGATGTGTCAAAATTTTCATATTTATTTTACGTTTGGAATTACTTTTTACTTAGGCGGGAACATGTGTTCTTGGGAACCGTTTTGAATTGCCGACGATTTCCGGTGTTGAAAATGGTGAGCCCGATGTTTGTGGGCCAACTCCAGTGGGCTTTAGCCCATCTAGCCACAATTTTTTTAGGGAAAGCTAGATGTAACTATGAGTTGGAGCCTGAAACTCCACTCAAAAAAAAAAAAGTTGGAGCCTGAAACGTGGTTGTTGATGTTTATGGGCTTTTGGTATTTCCGGGAAAGAAAGCGATACCGAGCTTCCCGGACTCTGAAACAACAAAACCTTTGGCACCAGAAATTCACTTTGAAACCCGAACTCGCATGCTCCTGCTCAAATAAAAAATTGAAAAAAAATTTAAACATTTAAAAAAATCTAAAAAAATTGTGATGAACATATACAAATTGTCTATACACATGACAAATTTTGTGATAAAATAATAATTTTTTTACTCTGTGAAAAAAAAGATAAAATCAGTGACCTATATGAGATTTAAAACATATCATTTCAGAGCACTAGTTTTATCTTTTTTGCACAGAGCATAAAAATTGATATTTCACCACGAAATTTGTCATGTATGTAGACACTTTGTATATGTTTATCACCAAAGTTTTTCAGATTTTTTAAAAATGTTTTACTATTTTTTAGAATTTTTAATTTTGTCAGAAACATGTGAGCTCGGGAGGCAAAACAGTCCTTTGGCATTATGTACCGAACCATGGAACAAAGAGAGGAAGTATCCGAACTTGAAGCAATAATCGCCTGAGATCGCGCACCCATAGACACAGCTCACGCCCAACAATAGGACTATTATCAGATGGAGTGCACACAGCTAAACCGCTAGCGGCCTACAGTAATAAGACCGGTACGTGATGGCGATGACGATGGCGATGGGAGCGCAATATCAATCTGGAGCTGGGCCGGCCGTCCGGTCACCACCAGCGTGCGAAATCGTTGGCCATGCATGTTCCAGACCGATTCATCCGGAGCTGCATAAAGAAAATGTGCCGCTGATCCCGACCGAGAAGCGGCAGGGCTCTCCATTAAGAACGGAGCCAAGTTGCTCACTGGCCAACTAACACGCTCGAGCACATGGCATCCATGTACATGCGGTTTCATAGAGAATGCATGAAAGATTGTGAGGATCGACGAAAAAGATAACCAGATTAAGCGACACTTTCGGGAGGGAGTCAGGCCGGAAATAGATACACGAAGAGAGGGGAAAGATTTGCTTAATTTAGGTCATGGTGTCCAGATCACAAGCTTGGGGAGGTTGGGGGCGGCTAAAGACGGTGACACACGCTAATTAATGATCGATGCAGGCCAACAATGCATGCATGCACCATACGGAGATGTAGATGTCGTGATGGAGTGGATCTTAACTATAGACTTGAGATAATCCTAATAAATGGAAATGGACCAAATTTATGGTCTTATTGGAATGTCAATGTACACGCAAGTTGTAGTTATGGCCCTGATAGGTCATGTACGTATGTATGGAAAGCCGCCTAAGCTTCCCCTCAAAGTAAAACTCAAGATGTTTCCAATGGTTTGGGCCTAGGGACTCTTATTTCCGGTTCCGATGACGTGCCTTAATTCCTTCTTAGAGTGTTAAGTGGTTTTGCCGGTTCCCGTGAATTAACCGTGCGATGTTTGGGGTTTGGGTCCGGTTTTCCTTTCTAAACTGGACCAATTTCTTTCTTCTATAATGTAATGCGGGAACTCCCCGCCCTCTGACGAGGTTTCGTCAAAAAAAAGTAAAACTCTTGCTATGGAGGATCTCGCAAATGCCATGGACACTGAAGATGACATGAACAAAAATCTGAGGTGGTTGAGCAATATCCCTGAAATAATTGACCATCGATATTATTGCGCCACTGGCAAATATGTCAGGCACTGTGTTGCCCTAGCTATTGGGGCAGATTTATTTATTTTTTGACAGGGAAACAGGCGCTTTACTAATTTTCATAAACAAGTTCAGTACAAATGATTGTCCGGATCAGATCCGGGATCTCATTAACCAACAAAAAGCTAGACTCAAACTCTGCTGCCCGAGCAAGAGAATGTGCTGCCATATTACATAATCTATCCTGATGGGAGAAACAATTGTAGGACCTAGCTGATTCAGTACTTCCCGTGGGTGCTCAATTAACTGCAGGAGGTTAACATTCAAAGTGTGGGTTTAGCTGCAACATCAGTGCTCTTCTGGAAGTACAGGAACAAGACCTAATATTTGATCGTAAGTTGATTACATCTCTCATTCTCACTGAGCTAATCTGCAGTGCACTCTCATTTATGAAATACTGGGCAAGAAGCAAGGTGACACTGTCATGGTTGTGCTGACTCGGAGCTGCGTATATAAGTTTAAAATTCGAGAATTAAAATTATAATAATGTCAAGTCGAATGAATCTCGTCAGGTTCTTCTGCATATCTCCACTTAGGCTGGTCCTAAGCTCAGCACTGAACTAGGTACAGAAAACAACATGGAGATATAAGCCAGAGATTAACCAAAACAAACTCTTCGATTTGCATAACGATAACGAGGTGACAGAAGACCAAACTAGTACTGAAATGTGAAATCCGTCTGCGTGTATGAAAACCAAACTTCTAGTATATGATAGTTTTATGCACGATCATCTACCTGTCGCAAACCTACAAAGTCTGCGTGACACGTTGTTTGTTGAGCGATTCCGCGAGAGTATGGATGGGCCCCGAAGTTTGATGCAGCATATATGATGGTCAGCCATGCTTTAGAAACCATAAAATAGATTAAGAATGCAAGAGCTAGCTAGATAAGGATGTCCCACGAACCCATAATATAAGTCATTCTGGTCTTATTGAGAGAACGACCTGCATTTGCCTAGATAAATGGATTTTTTTAAATTTATCTCCGGTCTTATCTGCTCAGTCAATCCGGACAAGGACTCGGCGCCCATACCACTGGTTTTGGAAGTTCACAAGTGGAGAGCAAATTAAGATCCTGGACTGGGGCATCCACATGTCTCTGACACTAGCACTGGATCGTGTGGCTTGGACATGGATGCATAAATTCCCGTATTAACGCCCTGATTTTGACAATAAATCCAGTCAGCTACGAGATTTCTGCAAACTACTAGTATGGAACACGGTACACATGTTTTCAGTGGTCTGGAAGGAAAAACACATGGTTTCTACCTCCTACCCAGTAGCCATTACGGCCTGATACGATAGGACATTAATCTCCGCGAACTACCCCTTCACCAGCGGTACAGATGCTGACCGATCGCGCGAGGAAGATAGATATGAAAAACGATGTTTCTCGTCAAGAAAAATCGATTGATGTGCTTTGACGCAGTTAAGCCCCGGCACGTTGTCAGCGGAATTGATTAAAGCCTCCGGTACGTGCACGGAATAGGTCAAGAAGCTCCGACCTGCTGGCTACTACCTTATCAGGCCGGGCGTTTGGGATTTCCCGAAATTTCGGGACGGGAAATTCGGGAAAAATATTTCGGGTTCTAAGAAATGACTCCCGAAAATGACAGGAAAAATCTATTTCCTGATATTTCGGGAATCCGAAATTTCGGGTTCGGGTTCGAGAAATTCCTGAATATCCCGATTTGCAGATCAACTAACAAAAATGATAGGAAAGAAACATGTTGTTCTTGAGTTGTTCTTGAGTGGAAAGAAGAGGATGTAGGGCTGTAGGCGTCCAGTCGGAGAAGATGCACTGTCGGCTGGCCGCTGGCCCGTCGCGGGGTAGGAGACGCCGGCGACGCTGCAGCCTGCGCAGCCGCGCCCGCACCGGCTCTGGCTCTGGCGTCCGGGGGAAGGGGAAGATGCGGGACTGCGGGGTGGCGGTTGGGAAGAATGGAAGATGCGGTCTCTGGGTTGGAAATGAAAACTAGGGCAAATGAAAACTGGAGACTGAGAACGCTTGGGCCTTGGGCTGAAAATGAACTGGGTCTCTGGGTTTTACTTTTTTTCGGGAAATACGGGATATTCGGGATTCAGGACTTCATTCCCGAATTTCCCTAAATAATTTCGGAAAATGAGATCACCTTCCCGAAATAGCAATCGGGATTTTCGGGTTCGGGATTTTCGGATTCGGGTTTGAGATTTTCGGATTTCGGGTTCAGGAATCGGGAAATATGCCCGACGTGACTACCTTATCATCCCAACACGTACGGTCCTAACTCGTAAGGTTCATGAAAGGAGACTTAAAAGCACGTTGCTTGTGCCCATCGCTAGCATCCTCGATCGGGAGTTCGCGAAGGCCGGCCGGCCGCCCCAAACACCTGTACATGTGCGGAGATAAAATGTTAGACTGATCATAATAGGAGTAATTTAGCTAGTAACATTACACATTTAAGATAAGTTTGTTGATGTGGTAAATAGTTAACTAGGAGAGAGGTGTTTGTGGTATGTGACTGTAACATCAAATATGTTAAGATAAAATAAGTTTATAGATTACTTAAAAATGACGTGCTTGACACCATATATATATGTTACTATCCACCGTAGATATAGTAATATATATGTTACTAACATATACATATGTTACTAGTCAAAGCAACGGACTAGACTTAGCCTATCCAGGCTCGTGGTTCGGCGCTCATGTATTCTTACAAGATGCAGAAGTATTGTGTTTTCACTAAAGAGGAATAAACAATCTTCCATATTAAGGTTATCTAAGGGTGGAGCAATGCCCAAAAACCACTAAAAAGGACCTAGCAGCTATGAGATTTGTGGTTACCACAAAATGGTTTCTATGAGATTATTGTGGCTGAGTGCCTTCGGTCAATTCCGGAAATAGACCTATTACAAGATGGCAAAATAATAATAGACATTTTACACGTTTCCTTCGTGGATGGCCTAAAAACCGTAGTAGGGTTTGTAGAGAAAATAAAAATGAGAGACTCAGCCGTATTATTGATAAGCTCAATATTAAGGTTGAATATATTCCTCTATGCGCATCCAAGGGAGGTCTTGAGGGTTGCAACTGACAGTTTAGTAAAATCCATCGTGACGAGGAGACTAAGTGGGCTCAGGGCGCTAGAGTGAAACATGTAAGAGATATTTTCATGTTGATACAAATGGAAAGTGACGGAAAAGAAAATATATTTCAACTTGAATTATTTCTAGCATGTACTTGTGCGCCTACCTCGGGAGCGCGGGCTGAAAGGCAACAACTGCTGCTATCGCTCTAGTGCAGTTGTTCTAGGTGCACGTTGGTCCGGTTGAAGGGCCACCGTCGTGTAGTTCCTAGATGCCATTTTACTCTCATCAATCATCATGGTCGTTGGAGTCGGTGTCTGATCGTGTTCTCGTCGAGGATGCGAAACATGGCTTTCAGACACAATCAGAGGAGGCGGTTTGGCCTGCATGCTGGCTATGGCGGAGTGCAACGGCGACGGCTGGTGATGATGTGTAAGGGCAACTTCAACACGCTGACCCATTTCGTCCGGCGTGATCCGTTTCTGTCCATTTGGGTGGAAACTACGGTCCAATATGCTGACGTAAATGGACCGACATCCGTTTTTTTTGTTCGCGGGGACCCAAATCCGGTCCAAATTTGAGCCGAGCTTGCGTCGGCACGGACGCGTGTGGACGCCGCGTGGAGTCCTCGCCTTGTACTACCCTGGCCCGCCCACCAAGTGACACATCCGCACGTTCCTTCCTCTCACCCGTCCCCCACCCTCGCGTCATCTATCGTCGCCGCCGCCACCTCCCGTTGGTCTGTCCCCTGCTTGTAAGGTGAAGATCGTGGCACCCCTTCAACCAACTCCGGTCTCTGTCACCATCACCACCGTCTACACCGACACGTACTTGGACAGGCCGGAAACTGTCTCCACCACCAGGACCTACGTCGTCCACAAGGTATTCGGCCGTTTTTCCAAGTTACGAATCACTTCCATGGATGTCGCGGACGAATATTTCTACAACAATATGTTGTATTCATCGTCTTTGTCGGACTCATCTGACGATGAGGCCGACGTTTTGGTCGCCACACTTCTCGTCAACGAGCATCTTGCAAGGCAACAACCAATGTTCAGGGGCTCGGTACCCGGCCGTGCACCGGCGTTGGTTCGTAACAGAGAAGGGGGCCATGTCCAACTCTTCAAAGATTACTTCGATCGCACAAATCCAACATATCTGGCCAAAATTTGTTGTCGCCGCTTCCGTATTGCGAGGCATGTGAACCGCATTCGGATCGGAGTGATAGGCCATGATGATTACTTTAAATGCAACCGGGACGCCCTTGGTAAGCTTGGATTCTTCTCTTATAAAAAATGCACCGCCGTTGTTCGGATGCTTGCATATGGAGTTGCCAGCGATCTTGTTGACGAGTACATACGCATGAGTGAGTCGACATGCCTAGAGTCCATGTATAGTTTCTGCAAAGCCGTGATTTCGGTGTTTGGCACGGAGTACATGAGAGAGCCAAACGCTGAAGATAATGCTCGGCTTTTGGCGATCAACATGGGAAGAGGGTTTCCTGGTATGCTCGAAACATAGAGTGCATGCATTGAGAGTCAAAAAACTGTCCATTTCCTTGAGAGGGACAATATAAGTGACATGTTGGTGAGTGCATCGTCGTACACTCGTACTTGAAGCTGTGGCTTCACATGATCTCTGGATTTGGCACTATTTCTTCGACATGGCCGGTTCCCACAATGATACCAATGTGCTTCAGCACTCTTCGGTGTTCTCTAGGCTTCCGGAGGGTAATTCTCCGGAGGTGAGCTATGAGATCAATGGCCATACATATACCAAGGGATACTACCTAGCTGATGGTATCTATCTGGAGTGGTCTACTTGTATGAAAACAATCTCCAATCCTTCTGGTGAAAATTTCGTTGTGAACAAAAAGAACACAGAGGCTCGATTTGTAAAGGAACAAGAGAGTTGTAGAAAAGATGTTGAGCGTGCTTTTGGTGTGCTCCAATCTCGCTGGGCTATTGTTCGACATCCTGCTAGAACATGGAGCGTCGACACTATGTGGGAGGTGATGACTTGTTGTGCGATCATGCATAACATGATCGTGGAGGACGAGCGTGATGATAGATTGTATGATAAAGATTGACAGTTTCAGGGGGAGATGGTTGTGCCACAAACTGGATGGAGAACATTTGCACGGTGGATCGAGTTTCTTCAAGAGATGCGTGCTTCAAGAGATGCGTGATAAGACAGCTCATAAACAACTTCAAAACGATTTGGTTCACCATATGTGGTCTTTTTTTTTTTAAACCGAGACAAAAGCTTTGCCTATTTCATTAATTAAGAGAGAGTTTAATAATTACAGCACAAGCCGCCTTGGTAACAAAAGCCTACTCTCGCGGTTTCATGGCACCCAACCGCTTTGCTCCCGCTTTGCTCATGTGCTCTTATTTTGGAAACCAAGACATGTCCTAATTGCTATATTTTTATTCAATTTGGTTATAAAAATATGTGATCAATAATTTGGTTGTAATAAAACTATGTTATTTATTCAATTTGGTTGAAATCCATTATCTGAAAAGAAAAAAAGACACTAACGGACCAAATGGATCAATCTGTTTAGTGCAGTGGCGCAGTCCCACACCACCAGGGGCGAAGAGGAATGGCAGACTGCGCGTTCGACAGTACGGAATATCCCCACGTCCATCGGCGACGCGCCACGACGCGCGCTCGAGTCCCCTCCCAGCGGCCACGCGTGCAACCCATACAAAGGCAAAGTGCCGACTTGTGCCGCGCGCCACGCCGCCAGTGTCCGGCGCCACACCTCGCCAATGCCTGCCTGCCACCGCGCACTGGCACGCGCGCGCGCTATTCAGCGCTATACCACTGTACTACCAGAGTGCCGGTGACATCGGGAAATTACGTTGCGCGGGAGGCGGGACCCCGTCGGCCGGGCCGTCGTTTTCGTGGAAACCATGGCGCGCGCCCGCGCTTCCTCGCCACCTATATAAGCGCGCCGCCCAGCGAAGCGCCAAGATCGTACTGACTACTGAGAGTTCTCATCATCGTTCCCAAGGACCGACCAACGCACGCGACATGGTGACCACGATAGAGGACGTGCACGCCGACGTGCTGGCCAGCGCCCTGCGGCGCCTGGACGGGCGGTCGCTGGCCGCGGCGAGCTGCGCGACGGTGGGGCTCCGGGCGCTCGCCGCCGATCCGGACACGTGGCGCGCGCTCTGCCTCGCCGAGTGGCCGTCCCTCGCCGCGCTCGCGTCCCAGCCGCGCCAGCACGGCCTCCTCCTCCCGCCGCGCCGCCTCTTCGCCGACGCGTCCCCTTTCCCGTGCCCGGACGCCGCCGCCAACGCCGCCGGGGAGCTCCGCCTCCCCAAGAACCTCGTCTCCGCGGTGGACGTGTACTACAGGGGCGCGCCCCTGCTGTCCCGCGTGGTCGAGACGCCCGGTTGCTCCTCGCCGTGGTTCCTCGGCGCGCCGTTCCGCGTCGAGGCCCTGGACTGCAAGAAGCCGGCGCCCCTGGCAGCGGCCTTCTCCCCGGCGGAGCTGGAGCTGAGCTGGCTGGTCGTGGACCCCGCCCGCGGCCGGGCGGTGAACGTGTCGAGCAGGACGGCGGTGGCCGTGGGCCGGCACTGGTACACGGGCGAGATGCTGGTGCGGTTCGCGGTCGTGCTGGGCGGGTGCAACTTCGAGACCACCGTGGCCTGCTCCGAGGAGGCCGGGCACGTCAGCGAGATCAACCTAGCCGTGGAGAACGCCGACGGCGCGGCGGTGAGCGGCGAGGGCACCCTCCGGCTTCTTGCCGCGGCAATGGAGGGGGAGAGGAGGGGAGGCGACGGAGAGCGGGGGGAGGTGAAGGCCAGGTACGAGGCGTTCGTGAGGAGCAAGAAGGGGAGGAAGCAGAGCAAGGCGCGACGCGAGGCGCTCGTTGACCTGTGCTGCTCCGCCGCCAGCGCCGTCGCCGTGCTGGCCTTCATTGCCACCGTCGTGCTCCGGTAATGAACCGGCGACTGGCCGACACATCATCGTGAAGGGAAATAACTGTTTTTCCTGTACAATTACAGAGAAATACTTGTGAAATTGCCGCGTTCCAGGAAAGACAGCGTCAAGTAGGAACTATCGTGCATTTAGCTCTTCGATCATGATGGCTTGCGTGTGTGTAATCAAAGCTGTCAATCTAATGACAAACTTTTCCTCCCACGAGTACTAGTGGCATTTGGAAATTCGTACTGTCAAACAATGTGCCGTTTAAATGGCATCCTAAAGAAAAATGGTGAAAATGACATAGAAATAACTGCCGTTGCGTGCTTTGGCAATTTGGTAGCCACAAGCCTGTACGATCAAAAGATACTGCTCCCCCACCTCCAGCAATTAAATGAAGTTTAGAGAAGTACATATGAACAGCAAGGCACTGGCTCCCTACAGGGCAGCTTCAACGACTTATGCAGCTGGTATATATGTGCGATCTATCCAGAACAGTAACACTAACATCATTAGACATTTCAAGCCACACGATTATATCAGCACCCTGTTGCTGACGAAGAGGTAAAAGAACATGTATGCTAAATGCGTATGTTTTTTTGTTTTGGATATGATGTTCTTGCAAAACAAAAAATCCAGTATAATATTACACATAAGCTTTTCTCCGAGATCTCGTTTGACACCCATCATTTCCTTTTATTTGGCTGAAATGAAATGAAATAATACCGATCCCATCATTTCATTTCATTTGGTAAAAATAAAATGACGGATTGACGGTATTACAGACATGAATTGACTTTAACAGACCAAGACATTCACTAAAATGACGCTTCCAATTACATGACAGCCAAACACGTTGGATATGTAATCTCAATTAGAAAACATGATTTCAGTCCAAAATAATAGCTACTAAACAAGCTCTGAGAGCATCGCAATCTACTTTTATTTATATTTTGAAACTGACAAACCTAATAGTACTACTGTCAGTATACAGCAGATAAACTAGAGGTATGAGCACATCACGCATTTATCAGCTGTCACCAATTGGCTTCGGAGGGCCTCTCGCTATTGGAACTACCCCTACAACACGATCCTGTTTGGTCTTTGCAATGTCGACATATATAACCCGCCCATTAAGTACCTGTTATAAGCTTCTCAGTACCTGGTCAAAACCATGCCTTACATCTTCACCGCTATAATTAAATAAGAAGAAAAGAGAAGAAAACTTGCCTTGCCGTTCATGTCCTCCCGTGCTTTATTGGCTTCTTCCTCGGAGGCGAATTTCACAAAGCCGAATCCTTTTGATCGGCTGGTCATCTTATCCGCAACAATGGTTGCTGAGCACCAATAAGAACAGTTTGCAACTTAGGTCGTAATAATAGGCAAAACAACTACTAACGGAAGGTGGTTTGCGGCGTGTGATGAGCACGGACCTTCCAATACTTGGCCGTAGCGTGCGAAAGCTTCTGCTAGGCTGTCTTCCGTTGCAAATTGTGATAGGCCTGTAAGAGGATAAAAAACTAAGACAGAGTCAAAATCTGACAGAGGCGGTTCCGAAATTGCATATTACAACAGTATCCAACTGGTCCCATTGATTCTCAAATGTGTATGTATTCTTCTATTATTTCTTCTAGCCAGCAATAAATTTCAGCTTGGGCAGAATAACGGCACATATTAGTAAAGCCGAGAATACTTGCAAGAACAACACAAAATGAACTGAAATTAGTATGATGAGTGATAACCCATCATCATTCATTGTGGACCAGCAGCGGTCAACAAAATCTTATACCTTGTTAGAACATGTAGTAACAATAATAGGAATTTATTGAAGTTATATGAGTTAAGTTTGAATTCACTTCAGATCTTCAATTTGGGCATAACTAAGCAAGTAAGCAACCTGGTTACTCGGACTGTGAGATGGCACACTTACAGTGGAAAAGTTGGAGCATCCTATCTTTACTTTCAGCCTAGGTATGAAATCATTAGAACGTGAACCCCGTACATAACAGGTCCTACTCTATTGAAGGCGCATACTTTGGCGGAAAATACAGTTAGCAACGTTGCCTTGCTAAAAATAAAACCCTGTTAAAAGATGGGCTCCAACTCCTAAACTAATTCCCGCAAAGATTCATTTCTTGAAGTAGTTCTCACTTAAGCCAGGAAAATAAATCAAGTAACCACAGATGGCAAAGAATTTGAGCAAGCAGCTCCACTGGTAACTAGAACTACTGCAATTTACCGTATAAAGAAGCTAAACATGTCATGAAATCACCCTACCTACTCCAGCATTTCGTCGAACACTTCCTATGCGCCCGCGCCAAGGCAGCATTTCCTCTCATGACTACGCGCGGGTGAGTCGATAGCGAGCAAAGGATATTGAACGGACGGGAGATGTAGGGTAAGGGGGACGCCCGCGTGAGGAAACGGGAGTAGTAGGCGGGCGGAGACTTCACCTCCGATGAAGAGCTTGTGAGTGATGCCGCGAGAGTGCGTGAGGAGCAGGGGGCGCGTGGCGGTGGCGGCTATAGCAGGGTTCCTGGTGGACGCCAGGCGGCGGGAGGCCTCACGCAGCGCTGTCATGGCCATGGCCGTGCCTTCCCTGGGGCCGGGGAAGCTGTGAGACTTGGCGTAGGAGACCGGGAGAAGCTGGCGGGCAGTTCGTCTCGTGGAATTGTGAGCGCTCGCGCGGCGGGCGGCGGCAGGTGAGCGAGGCACAGCCGAGGTGAGCTGCTCATGCGTTGAAATTGTAACTCGATATAACAATTTGTCAGGGAAATCAGCAATTGTTTCAGAAAAGGTATGGAGAACTCTTCCTACGTGCACTCACCCCTATAAATACACACACGCACACACTATCTCTATGGGTTCGCACTTACAAATATTTCTCCTCCAATCTTAACTATGCTTCACACCCCCTTCGTATCATAATACTAGATACCCCGCGCGTTTGTTCTGGGGCTTTCTACATTATTCTTAAAGTTGTAAAGAGCTACATACTCTTTCAAGGAAAAGGGGATATAACACTGCACTAAATCTTAATTTTAAAATGTTATACAAACTAACAAACACAATTTTGTATATGTAGACTTGATAAGAATATCACTAAAATTACACTAACTACAGCAAAACGAAGTCGCTGGAACCCCCCCTCCCCCGACCCTCGCGTCGCCCTTACTGGCGACCCGGGGGAAACCCTAGCCGCCACCACACTCAGGCCGCCCTCCCCCTCTCCCCCGTGCTACCGCCACCAGAGAGGGGTCGGCCGGCAAAACCTGAGCAGGCTCCCAGGATGGTAGCGGCGGGGACTTTGGCGGGGGATCGAGACTATTAGACCTAGTGAGGAGACTGGCACAATCCCTCTGGATCCTGCTCTACCAAGACTGCATTGGGACGCCCTCCCCAGTAGCCAAAGACATATGGAAAGCCAAAGTGCCTCTAAAAGTCAAAATCTTCACTTGGCAACTAGCTCGCAACCGGCTGCCTTCGAGATCCCAAATCCATAAGCGACATGGCCCCTCAGATGGCAAGTGTGCCTTATGTGGAGCGGAAGAGGATGTAGATCACATCTTATTTAACTGTGTGTTGGTAAAGTTCATTTGGAGTGGAGTTCGCAAGATGCTTGGAGTTCAGTGGGATCCAATCTCTTTTGCTCATTTTTTTGCCATTCAGCAATCTTTGTCGAGCAAATCTTGTATGCTTATTTGGCTCCTCTTTGCGGCACAGAGCTGGGCGCTATGGAAAATTCGCAACAAGTTTTCAATCGAAGCTAAATTTCCGAAGCAACCCGCTGATTGGACTTTCAAAACTGTGTTCTTTCTATAGCATTGGTGTCTGCTTCAAAAACCTAAAGATCGTCTGGCATTGGAGGTGATGCTGCAGCTTCTCAGAGAGGTCCTCGCTGCTACCTATACGCGTTCCCAAGCTCCAGCTCCACCTTAGTTGTTTCCTTTGTTAAGATGTTGCCACCTACGGCTTGAACTTGCTCGTTGGTGTAATATGTAACTGGCATCCCCAGTGTTGAACTCTTTGTTGTAAACTTTACCTAATGACTTTATTAATTTAAAGCTGGGCCGAAAAGGCCTTTTATCTATAAAAAAAACATGGGCTTGCTGGTTTAGGGGAAGTAGCTACAAACAATGAGCTTGAGTTATGATGTTTCCTGTAAGATTATGGCAATGGAAGTTCTTCTGAATGAACATCAAATCACTTTATTGTCAGTTTTCTATACAAGGATGCTAATCTATAAAATTTCTATTATGGTAACATTGTGTACTTTAATCCCTAGTCTAATGTTCATGTGCCGTCTATGGTAGATGTGTGTGGACCAAAGGTAGAAGCTTGCCATTTTCGTTGGATTTCATGAATTATTGCAGATGTGTGAGTAAGTATTTCAAAAGGGCGACACATAGCTGAAGAAGGATCATGACAATTGAGAATTCATTATGGTCGATGAAAACACTGAAGAGAGGTTTCCTAAGAATATAGTTGAGTGATTTAGAATTTGTAATGACCTTGTTTCTGACACTTTTTATTTGAATCTATTTTTATTCTGATTGTACTTGTGATGGAGAACAAATAGATTTGATATATGTGTTTGTTTTCTTGTGAATCACACGCCAAAGTACCCTTTAAACCCACTTTAGATGTGTTGTGTATTCTGTTCATAGAAACATGTTGTCTACTTCCATATGAAAAATCTGCTGATTATGCTCACTGTGTTCTAATGTCGTATAGTTTCAGTTTGTTTAGAATACATGAGTGTATATTTAGCGTAAACACTGTGGGTTATGTCTTTTGTTAGATTTAGCGATTGGAGATCCACAAAGCGTGTTAATTCATTCATTTCAACAATCCTTGACATATGGCGGGACATGGATTGCCTGACTTTATTATCCCCAAAGTTAGAAGACTTCGATTCATTGACATGTGGAGTCACCGTACGTGTACGTGTGTTACCTGTTAATGGTTCAAAGTCACCCACAATCAGTGGTCCTAATGTCAAGAGTTCAAAGTCACCCACAAGGTCCTAACGTGAGCTCCTAAACTGAGCGAAGTTCAACTCGACATACAATGGAAAACAAAAGAATATAAAACTTATGGCTTAATTTCTGTCTGGACTCCGCCATTTGGCGCAACGGGTCATCTAGTTCATCTGAACAAAACAGTAGCTGCACCTGTCTTCTTGGGAGCCCAATGAATGGAGATGCAACTATGAAATACTACTGAAAAAACAGAGAAAGAAGACGCGAACTGGCAGAGCTGTCGAAGCGGTTGGGAGACGGAGTAACCGGCGTGTTGTGCCCCCGTCGGTGCAGCTACGGATAGAAGATGCAACCTGGTCGGCTGGATCGGTGTGCAGGACAGTGCGTGTGTGGCTGCTCCGCCAGTAACCGGATCTAGGCAAGACAGGAGATGATGTCAGCTTGTGTGTCCAGCTCCTGCACAGCACGGACAATCGCGTCCAGATCGCCGGACTCTAGACACTTTGCACCGGAGCTCATCAACGCTCATGCGCATCGTCATTGGCACACCTTGTACACCCCAACAGATCCAATACAATCAAGCAGGAAGTAGGTCTTTACCTCACTAAGAGGGGCCGAACATGGGTAACTCGCGTGTATCGACCCCCAGTGAATTCGATGTCGCATTACGCTCCATACAATCTAAGCCACAAGGTGGCATCTCGACAATGCATCGACAGCGGTCATTTCCTATGTTTTTCTTATTCAGGTCCTAAACAGCTCTCTGGAGAAACGCAAACAAGCTGAACTATCCTGTTCAATACAACATCATATCCCATGATGCTAGTCAGGAACCAACTAGTGAAGGCATCTAGAGTCTGAACCAGAGGCTTGTTCCAACACAAACAAGCTACCACCGAATAAATGAAACAAGAAAAACCATGCAGCTGGACATCACATCCACGACACATAGAACCTTGAAATCCGCCAACTAACAGAATACCAGATCAACAAACTTGAAGCAATGTCAAAATGCCAACACCTTGTATATTTAAGGTAATCCAGACCTCCAGCATGGTACCCGAAACGGAGAGGCGGGTACAATGTGCAGAGTGCTAAACATAGTAAAAAATGCATCTCGAAAACTACACGTACTGACATAGAGAGAATGTTCATTTGGAAGCATCAAGATGGCGCTATAGGGGGCTATGGTTGATTGCACTCCTCATTTGTCGTCATCCTCATCGACATCAGCACCAGCAGATGAGTTGAGGGCGTTGAGCCGCTCTACAAGACTGGCCTTCCTCTGCTCGTAGGTCAGCTTCTTCAGTGGAAGAGTCAAGTTAACACGCAATTGTATCACGGTGGTGAAATCAGTTGTGTGACTTCAATAAACAGCTGGCTATATCTACCTATTGTGTGTATTTGGAAGTTCTTTGGTTGATTTGGCCATGGTAGGATAAGCACGAATGGCAGCATGAACCTTCTTGTACAGTGCTTCCATGTCATCAGCCTTCTTAATGTACTCACTGAAGTGAGATTGGTACTTCAGGTTCCTCCTCAGCTAGCGACTGAAATAAGAGCCCGGAAGAAGTTATTACGAGAATCAAAGCACTGCTTCAGAAATACTTAACAACTAAGTGCAGTGCATTAGGCTAAGTTTGATATGGCTAAGTTTGATATGCATACAACACTAGGAAAATTAATGAATGAAACGTCACAATATCACAAGCAATGGTTCTAACTCACCCTCATGTAATAAGCAACATGCCCTCCATAGATGTATTTGCGGTGAACCTCTGCATCCAGCTGCTTCTCGTCCTTCTTGAAACTAGCAAATCTCTTGTCACTGTGAGGAATATCAAGGTCACCATCCAAAGCTCCCTGCAGCAGCAAACAAAGTCAGGTATGATTCTCAAGAAGGAGTATAGCAAGTGGTGAGTAGTATGCATGCAAATCCAAGATATAAATAGATACTAATAAGAAAACACATATATTAACCTATTGTCAAGTATGGATTCAGGTACTCTATACCTACTTTTTGCACCAACGTATATACAGTAATGTGTTACCATAAGTGACCGACATTACCATATCTTACTAATTGTAAGATTATTAATCCAACAATAGTAACAAGTTTCCATATTGATGCCACTAAGGTTGTTATGTCGTACTATCTCACGTACAAAACACTAATAGGTGTTACCAATCCCTATAGACAGAGAGTGAGTGACTATACCTACGCATAGATAAGTCATGCACAATAAGAAGCTTGAACTAATAAAATAGAATATAGATATGCTGTTTATTTCAGAAACTTGACCGAATAAAATGAATAACTAAATAAACTTTAGAGAGTTGCACACTGTAAAGTAACACAAGTCTTAAATCTAAATAACTGAAGAAAAATGCTACGCCTAAGACACCCAAGTCAAAAATTCCAAACATTTGTAATCTTCTTGCACTTATACAACTATCCCATAAACAATACATACCTTAAGGGCGCCAAACACACGGTTTCCTGTAGTGGTCGTAAGAAGGCCAACATCCAAGAGAACGCGGAAAGGCCTCCTCTCATCAGATGGTTCAACAGAGAAGTCCTCGAAGTCCTCCCAAGTGGAGTGTTCAGTGAAGAGGCATCAGAGAATATTAATCTGAAAATAAATCTTACAAAATGGTTTATACCTCAACATTTCCCACGTAATCCTGATCCAAATAACGGCGCTTGAGCACACGGCGAGCCAAAAGGAGGCCAGTGCAGTAGGCTAAATGGAGGTTTTAATCAGTTGAACTGAAGTACACTGCATGCAACAGGATAGAAACAAGCAATTTTGCATGCTTATGTGTTTGAAAATTTTATGCAAATTTTGTTACCAAAATAGAGATCAAAACGAGATAAACGAGACACAGATTTTTACGTGGAAAACCCTTACGGGAAAAAACCATGGACGCACGAAGCCGTGATTTCACTATATGGAGGATGGCGTGGGGTTACCATGGCAAATCCCTCGGATAGCATCCTTGGGTTTCGTATAGAGGGAGAAGTTGGCGCACTGGTAGTATCGGACAGCTGACAAGCAAGATTTACCCAGGTTCGGCCCCTCATTGTGAGGTAAAGACCTACGTCCTACTTGTCTGATCTGTATTGCTGTATCATGGTGTTACAACGGTGGCCGTAATGGCTATGGTGGAGATTGGATCTCATCTATGTTGCCGCCGGTGGCGGGTGTGGTGTCTAGTCTGTTGTCCCCTGTCCCTAAAGGGTGCCCCTATCTGGCTTTATATATGCAGTCAGGTAGGGTTTATATGAGTTGTCTTGTACTCCAAGTCGTGGCTTCTTGGGCTTCGTTTGGGCCTCCCAATATGTCTTCAGCTGGGCCGCATCGGGTACGACAATAGTGGGGTGCCCGGAGGGTATGCCCACGTCAGAGGAGTATTACAAACCCTAGACGACAGGCCGTCTTTAGGTGATACTACTGGGGTATATATATATAGGGGGCAATATACAAGAGTTCTTGGAGGACAAGAAAACAAGTTAGACTCATATGCAGCGTAAAAACCCTCTAGTAGAATTTGGATCACGCTTCAACAATCTCCACCTTGAGCCAAATTCCCTCCAGTAGTCAAATAAAGTAATAAACTTCTCATATCAAATTTGCATAAACACCTTGTGCGTCAAAGTCCCATAGGACTAGTGAGAGATACCAACTAAGTCCGAGCAAAGCTCAAACTTAGCTGCAGGTACTGGCTTTGTCATCATATCAGCTGGATTATTATGTGTACTTATCTTGCATATCTTCACATCACCTTTAGCAATAACTTCACGAATATAGTGATATCTCACATCAATATGCTTTGTTCTCTCGTGGAACATCGAATCCTTTGTAAGGCATATAGCACTTTGACTATCACAAAATATGGTAGTGCAAGATATATCTCCACAAAGCTCGGTGTATAAACCTCTCAACCATGTAGCCTCTCTACATGCTTCAGCAATGGCCATATACTCGGCCTCAGTAGTAGACCAAGCTACAGTAGACTGCAAAATTGCTTTCCAACTCACAGCACAACCAGCAATGGTGAAAACATAACCTGTGAGTGATCTTCTCTTGTCTAAATCACCAGCATAATCAGAATCGACAAAACCAACAAGTCCATCTCCAGATTTTCCAAACTATAAACGAGCATTAGAAGTACCTCGCAGGTACCTGAATATCCATTGAACTGCTTTCCAATGCTCCTTTTCCAGGATTAGCCATGTATCTACTAACAACACTCAGTGCTTGTGACAAATCAGGACGCGAACAAACCATAGCATACATAAGTGAACCAACTGCACTCGAATAAGGAACTTTGGACATGTACTCAATATCATCATCTGATTCAGGACATAAGGCTGATGATAATTTAAAATGTGCAGCTAATGGAGTACTTACTGGCTTGGCATCATGCATATTAAATCGACGAAGGACCTTATCAATATATCCACTCTGACTTAGATATAATTTTCCAGATGGTCTGTCTCTAGATATTTGCATACCAAGCATCTTCTTTGCTGCACCCAAATCCTTCATCTCAAATTCATTACTCAATTGCTCCTTTGGTTTTTCAATCTTTGTCATACTCTTCGCAGCAATTAGCATATCATCAACGTAAAGGAGCAAATAAATAGTTGAATCTTTAGCAACTTTCAAATAGACACAACTGTCAAAATCAGACCTTTTAAAACCTTGAGAGAGCATAAAGGTGTCAAATCTCTTGTACCATTGCCTAGGGGATTGTTTCAATCCATAAAGAGATTTTTGTAACTTACAGACAAGTTCTTCTTTTCCAGGAATAATAAAACCTTCAGGTTGTTCCATATAAATATCCTCTTCTAATTCCCCATGTAAGAATGCAGTTTTAACATCTAATTGTTCAAGCTCATAATCATGCATGGCAACAATGCTGAGTAATGTACGAATAGAGCTATGTTTCACAACAGGGGAGAAAACTTCATTAAAGTCAATACCTGGAATTTGGCTATAACCTTTAGCAACTAACCTTGCTTTATACCTTGCCTCGTCATTAGGAGAAACACCTTCTTTCCTTTTAAAAACCCACTTGCAACGTATAGGTTTCTTCTCTCTTGGTAATTTAACTAGATTCCAAGTACCATTCTTTTCAAGTGATTCCATCTCTTCATGCATAGCGGTCATCCATTTATTACTATCACTCGAAATAATAGCCTCGGAATAAGAAGAAGGCTCAGCACTACCTTCAATTTCTTCTGCCACATTCAAACAATAAGCAACCATATTAACTTCTTCAATCAACCTCCTGACAGGTTTAGAAACCCTCTTGGGTCTATTGGTTGCAATAGAATGATGTGCTGGCTGCACATCAGTAGAAACTTCTGAATCATTGCCCTGCTCAATTTCTGGTGTAGATCCCGAGTTAATAGCATGCTCCACCTGCACGCTTGTTTCAGATTGCTTCTCAAGAGGAATATTAGTAGATGATTTATCATGAAACAGAGAAGCTTCATCAAAAGTAACACTTCTACTAATAACAATCTTTTTAGTTTCAGGATTCCACAATTTGTAACCTTTAACACCAGGCTTATAACCAAGATAAATGCATTTAACAGCTCTAGGCTCCAATTTACCATTATTAACATGAGCATAAGCGGGACAACCAAATATTTTCAACTCGGTATAATCAGCAGGAGTACCAGACCATACCTCAATAGGTGTCTTCTTTTCAATAGCCAAATTAGGTGACCGATTAATTAAGTGACAAGCAGTGGAAGCGGCTTCAACCCAAAAACTCTTAGATAATCCAGAGCTAGACAACATGCGTTCTGCGACGCCATTTTGTTGAGGGGTGCCCGGGACGGTATAATGTCTTGCAATTCCCTCTGACTTGCATAAAGCTTCAAATTCTCCAGACAAGAATTCCAAACCATTATCAGTACGCAGCTTCTTGATACGCTTGCCAGATTGATTCTCAATCATAATCTTCCACTCTTTAAATGTTTTGAATGCATCTGACTTGTGCTTGATGAAAAATGCCCAAACTCTCCTCGAGTAATCATCAATAATTGTCAACATATAACGAGCACCTCCAAGTGATGGAACGCGGGACTCTCCCCACAAATCGGAGTGAATGTACCCCAATATATCTTTTGTATTGTGAGTAGCGGTGCCAAACTTCACCCTGGTTTGCTTACCGAAGACACAATGCTCACAAAACTCTAACTTGTCAATGCGTTGACCTCCAAGAAGCCCTCTTTTACAGAGCTCCATCATTCCAGTTTCACTCATGTGCCCCAGACGCAAATGCCAAAGGTTAGTAGCATCAGAATCAGATACTTTACTGGAAGCAACATTAGCATTACCTGAAAGTGTAGTACCTCGAAGAAAATAAAGACAATTGGATGTATTCAAGTCACCTTTCATCACAATAAGAGAGCCTCTGGAGACTTTAATGAGTTTGTCTCCACCTTGATACTTGAAACCTTTAACATCAAGAGTACTCAATGAGATAAGATTTCTCTTCAAATCTAGAATGTAACAAACATCTGACAATGTTCTGATGATGCCGTCAAACATCTTGATCCGGATAGAGCCAATGCCTTCAATTCTACATGGAGAATTATTCCCCATCTTAACAGAACCTCTGTGTTGTTCAACAAGTGTAGAAAACCACTCTCTACATGGGCTCATATGGAAACTGCAAGCAGAATCAAGAATCCAATCATCACCTGTGTCAGCATCACAGGTAAAGGCTACTAAAGCATTCCCATCATAATCTTGATGCTTGGTAACAACGGCGGCTTCGCCATCGTTCTCTCTCTTTTCTTTTTCAGAATTATTTTTCCTCTTCTCCTTGTTTTTCAACTTGTAACATTCATAAATATCATGCCCATCTTTCTTGCAATATTTGCAAGACTTGTACCTGCCCCTGGATTTCGACCGGCCTTTGTAGCCGTTCGAACTTTTGTCCCTATTTCCATTGTTTGGGTTCTTGTCCTTTGTCCTGCCACGAACAGATAATCCCTTGGCTTGAGAGGAACTTGATGAACCATCATGAGACACCATTTGCTTCATCTTCTCCTTAGAGTGCAAAGCTTCATAAACCTCATTAAGAGTGAGAGTGTCACGACTGTATAAAATGGTATCTCTAAAATTGGTGTAAGAACTTGGCAGTGAACATAATAACATTAAACCCAAATCTTCTTCATCGTACTCAACTTCCATCGCTGCTAGGTCGGTAATAATCTCCTTAAACTGTGATATGTGATTTAAAACATTACCTCCCTCTTGCAACCTGTGCATTGTTAGAGTATATATTTGTATATTGTAGTTTCCCCATGTGTTAGGGGGTTTCCTGTATATTTGCACCTGTACATGTACTATATATTGTGGCCTTTGGCCCCCTGGTAATACAAGCATCTATTACCCTAACATGGTATCAGAGCCGTAGGGTTCTTTTTTCCTCTCTTCTCGCAGCCGCAGCCGCCGCCCGTCTCGGCACCTTGCCGCCGCGCCCGGTCGCCACCGCTGCCTCGCCTCTTCCTCGCCGCCGGCTCCTCCATCTTCCCCGACCCGCCTGTCCCCGTGCTCGCACGCATCACCCCGTGCTCACACGCATCTGACCGCCCGTGCTCGCACGCATCCGCCACCCGCCTGTGCTCCTCCCCATCGGCAGCCGTCCACACCGAGCCGCCCCTTCCCGCGTCCGCCCCCTGCCGCCGGCTCCTCTTCACTCCGCCGGCCTCCCGCATCCCGCCGTCGTCCGCCGCCTCGTCGTCCCGGCCGTCGCCCGCCCTCCGTCGGCCTCCCGCATCTCGCCGCCGTCCGCCGCCTCGTCGTCCCGGCCGTCGCCGGCCTCCCGCATCTCGTCTGCCCCGCCGTCCGCCGCCCCCGCCGTCCGCTGCCCCGCCGCCGCAGTCCTTGTCTCGGTCGGCCGGGAGCATCGATCGGCTCGATCTGTTTCCAGTAGCTCGGCTCGGCTCTTCGGCTCGGCTTGAGCCGCCTCTTCGGCCCGGCTCGGCTCGGCGCGTGACGTCTGTTCCGTTTCTGTTTCCGTAAAAAAAAAACAGGTACAATGTCTTCCTCGTCGGGCTATGTTGCGATTCCTCGCTGCCCGGTGATTTTTGATGGCGCGAATTACCCTGATTTCGCTGCCTTCATGCGCGTCCACATGCGCGGTCTTCGTCTTTGGGGTGTGCTTTCTGGCGAGGTCTCCTGTCCGCCGCGCCCCGTTGCTCCTCTGGCACCCATTGCGCCGCCGCCTGTTGCCCTTGCTTCCGATGCTACTCAGGAGGTCAAGGATGCAGCCCAGAGTGCTTATGATACTGCTCTGACTGATTATGACCGGGTGGTCAAGGAGCATTCTACTGCTGTTGCGACGTACCGGCTGGATCTGTCTGACTACGCTCAGTGGATAGATGAGGATGCTCGTGCTGCTGCTAGTTAGCTTACTGATTCTGGTTGTCGCGTCATTCTTGACGCTGATTCTTGTGCTCTTCAGGACCGTCGTACTCAGGCCCTGGTTGGAGCTGGCCCTCGCAGCCTTGAGTCCCCGGGGCTATGGGAGTTAGACTGGCTTCGCGTTCCTTCCGCTGACACTTCATCAGCCAGTCCTCCTGCGGTTGTTGCTTCTGTCACTGGCTCTTTTCAGCAGTGGCATCATCGGCTGGGTCATCTTTGTGGCTCCCGTTTATCGTCATTAGTTCGTCGTGGTCTTCTGGGGTCTGTCTCAGGAGATGTGTCTTTACATTCGTGTCAGGGTTGTAGGTTAGGCTAACAGATTCAGCTTCCCTATCCTACTAGTGCGTCTGTATCTCAGCGACCTTTTGATTAAGTTCATTCAGATGTTTGGGGTCCGGCACCCTTTGCTTCTAAAGGGGGCCATCGATACTATATTTTGTTTATTGATGATTTTTCACGGTACACCTGGTTGTTCTTTATGCGCTCTCGTAGTGAGGTGCTTGCTATTTATCAGCGTTTTGTGGCCATGGTTCGTACTCAGTATTCCACTCCTATTCGTGTGTTTCGTGTTGATTCTGTATGAGAGTATATCTCCCAGCACCTGCGTGGTGTCCTTGCTGAGCAGGGCACCCTTGCCCAGTTCTCGTGTCCCGGCGCCCATGCTCAAAATGGTGTCGCCGAGCGTAAGCATCGTCATATTATTGAGACTACCCGTGCTATGATGATTGCTTCCTCTCTTCCGCCGCATTTCTGGGCTGAGGCTGTTGCTACGTCGACTTACCTCATTAACATTCAGCCTTCTGCTGCTCTTCACGGTGGCATTCCGCTCGAGCGTCTCTCTGGTTGCTCTCTAGACTACTCGACTCTTCGCTTATTTGGTTGTGTTTGCTATGTCCTTCTCCCTACTCGCGAACGCACCAAACTGACTGCTCAGTCTGTTCAGTGTGTCTTTCTTGGATACAGTGATGAGCATAAAGGCTATCGCTGCTGGGACCCTGTTGGTCGTCGGATGCGCATCTCTCGTGATGTTACGTTTGATGAGACGCGTTCCTTCTATCCTCCCCCCACCTCTGGTACTTACCCGGTGGATGATATCTCTTTTCTTCTCTTTCCTGACACACCTCCTGCTGTCCCTTCTCCTCCACCTCTTCCTTCTGATGTGCCCCCTTCGTTGGTGCCATCATCTCCTCCGTCTAGTTCTCCTAGTTCTCCTCGTTCTCCGGCCTCGGATTCTTCCTCTTCTGATGAGTTGTCTTCTGCTGATGCGTCTCCTAGTTCTCCACCTCTTCCGCTTGTTCGTTCGCGTCGTCCTCCAAACCGTTACTCTCCTAGTCAGTATGGTCTCTCTGTTGTCTCCGAGCCGACTTCTTATCGGGATGCTGAGCAACATCCCGAATGGCAGCTTGCCATGGCTGAGGAGATTGATGCGCTTGAGCGCACCGGCACCTGGGATCTTGTTTTTCCACCTCCTGGTGTCCGTCCTATTACGTGTAAGTGGGTCTATAAGATTAAGACCCGCTCTGATGGATCTCTTGAGCGCTATAAAGCGCGTCTTGTGGCTTTCAGCAGGAACACGGCCGTGACTATGATGAGACTTTTGCTCCTGTGGCTCATATGACCACTGTGCGTACTCTTCTTGTTGTTGCTTCTGTTCGACGCTTGTCTGTGTCCCAGCTTGATGTTCAGAACGCTTTTCTTAATGGCGAGTTGAGTGAGGAGGTTTACATGCAGCCTCCTCCTGGTATTCTGTACCTGATGGGATGGTTTGTCGTCTTCGACCCTAACATGCATAAATAATTTTTGCTTGAGATGCATCTTGCTGGTAAGATCTTTCGTCATGCAAATCTCTTCTAGTTTCGACCATAGGGCAGCGGCTGTTTTCTGGGTCAAAACTTCCTGCAAAATATTATTGTGTAGATGGAGTTGAATTTGGGACACAACTTTACGATCTTTTCTCTTCTCCTCATCAGTCCAATCAGCAGATCGCTTCTTTCCGAAACTTTCCAATGCATCCTCATATAGGCTTGCGCCAACAATGTCCGCATCTTGACTTGCCATAGAGAAAACCTTGTGTCACGATCCAGCGGCGGAAGATCATACTTCATGGTAGCCATGAGTAAATTAATCTGTGAACACAAAGTAGTACAAGCCGGAGAAAAATTTCCTGACGGAATTAACTTGCAAAGCAGAGAACTAAAAAAGAAACAGATAGCACCTGGTAGGTTTCGGGTGTGGACGTAGTAATTTGGAGACTAAACTTCAATCTGCAGCTTCACGTGAGTAGCGCTAGCGCAGCAGCAGATCACTTTTCGCCTAGGGACTCTATCCGTCTATTGATCGATGTAGTACTTGTTAATCGATCAGGTTTGCTGCTTCAGATCGATCGGGGCTGAACGACGCCGAATAGAATACTCGGCAGGCGGAGTCGGCGCAGGTAGGCAGCAGCGATGCTGGCGTTCTCCGCGGAAACTTCACCGGCGGACGGCAGGGCGATGCTGACGATCTTGGCGAACGCGGCGAATCCAACTCCAGCGGACGAATCTCCAAAAGCGGCGCAGACGTCGCCGGAACAACTGTGTCGCGATCTCAGATTGGATCTCAAAAACCACAACCGTGACTCTGATACCACTTGTTATCAAAATAGAGATCAAAACGAGATAAACGAGACACATATTTTTACGTGGAAAACCCTTACGGGAAAAAACCACGGACGCACGAAGGCGTGATTTCACTATATGGAGGAGTATTACAAACCCTAAACGACAGACCGTCTTTAGATGATACTACTGGGGTATATATATAGGGGATAATATACAAGAGTCCTTGGAGGACAAGAAAACGAGTTAGACTCATGTGCGCTGGCCAGCGTAAAAACCCTCTAGTAGAATTTGGATCATGCTTCAACAACCTGCGGCATAGTTGGTGAGGCCAACTTCAACGCCATAACGAGGAAGCTCATGGGAATATGCAGCAGCCATCACGATATCACCAGCGATGGTAGCGTACACAATTTGGGCAGTGACATCTTTGTTGGTCTAAGGTACTGCTGTTAAGGGATACACGTACTATGCCTCTACCGGTAAACAGTCCGGTCATAAATAATCAATCACAACAGAGATGATTAACCACATGGCAATGAACAATCTGAGGATACAAATCGTACAACAAGCCGGTACTTGGGTGTGTTGTACTTGTTCTTGTCCTGGTTAGTGAGCCTGAGCCTGGCCCTGTAATCGGTCTTCCCCTCTCTGCAAACAAACGCAGACGAAAGACAAACCATCAACAACACTGTCAACTAAGCCTAGTACTGGAGTCGCCGACGTCTAATGGAAAAATTAAGCATACGTCTCCTTCTCCTGGGTTTCACTTGGAACCGCTTGGAGTAGGCCTTGCTCTTCTGGGTTCTCACCAACACCTGAAATTAATCCAAAAAACGCTGGTGAATACATTATGAACTCGATCAGAGAAGGAGCTGCCGGACATGAACAGAATTCAGACTCAATGATTGTTCCGGATCTTACCATCTCAATCGCCTGATGTGTCTGCGGCGGCGGTGTCTTCCCTTGGCGAGCGAGAACAGGAGGGGTTTAGAACGGCGTCGGGGAAACCTCTGCCAGACTTGAGGGTCAGGTAGGGTTATGCGGGACTTGGGTGACACTTCTTCACGCACAAAAACTTGAGAGCTAATGCTTATGCTTATTGGATATTTTGGTTTGACACTTCCTCACGCACAAAAAAACGCAACTACGTCTGCGAAAATACACGGGAGAACACGGCGACGACACTTTCCGATATCCCACCATCCTCTTCACATCCTCTTCACGTTAGTGGCGAGCAGGCGAAGCAGCAGCATTGCTTGAGAAGCATGGCGGTGTCCCAGGCGAGCTCAGCCCACGAGCACGATGCCGACGACAGCGCGTACCGAATGCCGTTCGCGTTCCCGAGACACAAAAGGAGAAGAGAGCTGGAACATTAGTTGTCGCTCAGCTCTCTCCACTCTGAAGCTACCTACGTGCATCTTCATGGACGCCTAGGCATGTGCACTCCGCTCCCCGTGGAAAGAATTCCAGTTTTCGTCCTTGAATTATCCTGGAAGTTCATTTTTCGTCCTGAATCTTTTTTTAGGTACAAAACAAGCCCTAAACTTTGTTGATCGATCAAATATTGGGTTTTACTATTTTTTTTATCACTTGTAGAAAAACTAGTGGCATAACAAAGAAGAACAGTCCGACACCTAATCTAACCCAACCCGACCAAGCCCACACTAGTCAAAATAATCAGTGAATCATCGCTCATTCGATTCCCCATCGTCGGGTCTAGTTTTTTCCCTTTGCGCCGTGGTTTTTCAGTAATAAACTAGAAAAACCAGCAAAACCATCAGTTTGGACGTTAGGCAAAGTTGAGGGTTCGTTTTGTACCTAGAAAAACATTAGGACTTAAAGTAACCTCTTGGGAGAGTTCAAGGACCAAAAATGGACTTTCTTCCTCCCTCGTGCTCGATTCTGCTCCTCTAGATTTCTTCACGCTCGCGCATGAGTTTTTTATGAAATGCGTGTATCAAGAAAACGTTGCCTATGCGGCTGGTGTTTGCTTGCTGTGAATGGTGCTTGCTTGCCATAAGACAGAGGACGAACTCACCATAAATCGGCGCCGCCATCAATGGATCTCGACGCAGCGACAGTACTTGCATGAACGACACATGGTCTCCACCGGCGCTACCGCCGCCGCCGCCCCCGTCATCGTCCACCGCCTCGCCTGTCGCCTGCATATGTCTAGCTTCTGGGAGATGAACCGTACGCGGCTGTTGTAGACGGGGCTGCTCAGGTTGGCTTATCCAGGGGGTTTTTGTAAAAAAATTGGTCATCAGGACTGGTCAACCACACAGTCATCACGCCACATGGGGCCTCGTTGCTCCGTAGGCCACTTTTGAACCATTATACTCATCTTTTGGAGTTATGTGACTGGTTCATAACAATTTATAAGTTGTGTGACCAAAGTGCTCATCCTAATTTACTTCAGTGACCAACCATGCGGTTATCTCTTTAAAAAACACTCTTTTTTTACAATATACTTAGTTCTCAATAGCTCTAGTACATATTTTCAGAAAAAGTAACACATTTATAAAAAATAACAAGCTTGACTGAATAATCTCAACACACTAATAGTTCCAACGTATTAAATTTTTAAACCTGATTTTTTTAACATTGTAATAATTACAACACACCTAAGGTGGCTAATCAATATCACCACACCTATATTCCTTTCACCTATTCAATGCACCGTTGTGTTGTTCTGTGGACTAGATGAGACTAGTATAGATCCCAGCGAGACCAACGTAACAACTAATCCAATGTACTCATACATATTTCTTCGTGGACTAGCTGAGACTAGTATAGATCATTTGTTTATTGAGTGTCTTGTTGCCAAGTATCTGTGTCATGTGGTTAACTAGGAGTCCTCTCGGCCACACATCTTGATTTCACTTCTGCATGTGCATTGCTTATTGGATTACATGTATTACCACCTTCCTGTTAATCATACAGTCCATCTTTTCCAACGTGTTCGTGTTTTCCAATTAGGCTTCATATGCCAATTCCCAAAATGAAGAAACCTAGTGGTTCATCATACAAAATGTCCCTTCATTTTAAGCTGCTCAAGGCATGCCTCATCAGATTCTCAAAGAAAAAGAAAAAGGCACGCCTCATCATGTGCATTGTGAATATTTAGGCATGCATCATTCTGGCAAATTTATGTACCATGGTGAGTGGCCACACTGGCCAGCACAACAAAAGCAGGCAGACGCATTCCCAACAAGGCCGAAAACCCATCACAATGCAACGCCACGATGATCATAAAGGGAAACACAGCATGACTCGGCACTAGGCAGATTACAAGTACAACACAGCCATTCAGACAACAGATCGCATAGAAGATAGCTGACTTTTGAGAGAACCTTTTATTCCTTATTATCCCCACAAGAGGGTAGCACTACATTGGTATCTCAACTCTCAACTCACAAAGGCTACATTATTTGTATGATTTATGCCTGGTGATTGTTCTCTGTTCCATCTAGAATGGTGCACACATCACTCAGCAGCCTTTCCTTTCTGGCGACTACTGCCGCCTGCAGAGGCTCCAGCGCCTCCCATCTCCACCAGGTAGCAGATCATCGAGTCCACGTCCTCGCCGAATATGCTGTATGCTTCCATGACTTGGATGTAACTAAAGCCCATCGCTAGGAGCAACTGCATGCTGCCAGTCAGCACGGTGTCTGGTAGTACAAAGCGATTCTCACTGCCCTTATCCGCCACCGCCACCGCCGCCGAATCAGATGACCCACTAACTAAAGAACAGGAAAGCATTCAAGTTTCAGGTAAACAGCCGATCAACAGAAAACACTACAAATTTCCTTAGACGACAAGAGAAGTGCGCTTACTTGCGGCAGAAGAAGATGGCTCTGCCCCTGACCTTGATGACTCTCTGAAGTTAACCTGCTGCTGGTTAAGGTACTCTGCCCGAGAGGCCTCCATAACCATCCGCTCTATTTCCTTCTCAGTCAACTCCAGATCAGAGTAGAGCCGCCCTTCAGCCAAAAGTGCCTAAAATTACCAACACAAGCATCAAGCATGCACAATTTGGTTATCTGACCTCTTCAATGAACGTGCTAATATATTAAGTACAAGCACAGAAAATAATTAGCTTTACTCACATTCTCAATCTGCTGGTCTTGCTGAGCTTTTATTGCAGCCTTCACTTGGTCCCTGTCAACACTACTGGTCTGTACAAAAAGGAAGTGGAAAGTTTATTTTGTAAAACCTTCCATGTAGAAAGTGGCTAATAGGGAAATGATGACCACCACCAATCATGTCCAACAAGTTTAGAAGACTTACCCCTCTAAGAGAGCTAAATCCCAGGCCTTCCCCAACTGTCAGACGACGAGGATCAACAACTGAATTGTAATGATTACCCTGATGGTAACTTAACCTAACTGGGGGAACATCTGTGTTATAACTTCCCTGAAAAATGTTAATGGGCTCTGCATTAAGAGCAAACCAATATGAGATTGAGTGAGCGGGCTGATAGAACAGAGAAGTGTGGTTAAAATGCTAGAGCAAATTTACCTGTACTGTAGGAATATATGTGAATTGGACGATTGTACATCTCAGCAAATGCCTGGATCTCAATATTATTGCCATATACCTTAAAAATAAGGTAATGAATCATAATAAATCCTTTTGAAATTAAATAAATTAAGATGCTAGCCTTTTCCTTGTATCACATCCCTTTTCCCTATTTTCCTCCTTTTGTATTTAGAAGACAGCTGCCGACTATATACATGCACTGAAGAGTACTTTAGAAAACTCATGTGTGCCTCAGAATGGATATAGAGGTCAGGAAAGTACATGCTTCTCAATATGGAAGCACATAAAATATAAAATGAAAATGCGGAATAGCAGGCTTTAATTAATCTCCGTAATTGTACACAAGATTTGAACAGGTGGACAATGCTTGAGGATAATGAAATCAAATTTAACTCGGTAAGAAATAATAATGGCATTTTAATCTCAAAAGTCATTTTGTGCAAAAGAGAGACTACCAAATACGTGTGTAATGATTTGCTTACTCAATGTAGCAAACATACCAGGCATCTAATAGCTTACCTTGTCTCTTCTCTTCCTCTTACAGTATGACATAAAGCCTTCGGTCATGAACTGAGAGAAATGATCCCTCTCTCTTTCCTAGAATGGAAAAAGAAAAGCACAATTAGCATTTCACTTGCCTTGCTCAAGAGTATAGATTACATCACTACGCCAATCCAAAATACTCCCTCCGTCCCAAATTAGTTGGGACAGATTTGTCAAAATATGGATGTATCTAGACATGTTTTAGTGTGTAGATACATCTTTATTTTGACAAATTTACGTCAACTAATTTGGGACGGAGGGAGTAGATTACGCGTTTGGAATTTGGCATCGGTTTTAGTTTTAGGTTTCTGGGTGAACATATTTCATAAAATGCCCCTATTAACCGCTTACTGGTAGTGGCTTTACATAAATAGATATACAAATCCATAGGATTAACTATGTCAACCTCTCAAAACTGACAAGTATCAACTCCTCTTGTTTTACGTGCATGAAGCTTAATAAACACCAAATGTGTTTAACCGGATGGAATAATAAACAACTAAATTACATGCATTATACCGTGTCCAAAGCATAAAGGGTTCACGTAGTTTCTGCGGGCTTTCACTGTATAGTATAGAGCATAGACATCAAAAAGCTACTAGGAAAGCTAACTATGGATGTGGCGGCCACATGGACAGCAATGCAACTTTTTTTTGTTGTCCACCACATGGCGAACTGCCAAAATAAGATGAGTGGAGAAATGATGGACGTAACAATGTGGAAAACCTAATATAAAAATAGATATTCCTAATGTCAGAAAAGAAAATGTCGATTTAGCAATACGCCGTATATTGACTTATGACTTCCCATGTTGAATTACACAGCTGATTCACAATGAGTTTGGCAGCATTTTGCACTGTCCTGGCACATAAGTCAATGGTCTTCTTTCACCAAAAATACCAAAAAGGGAAGTAGCAACAAATTTTGGCGGGGATGGCAATAATATCTTTTTACAAGGCCCTGCCCTTACTGGGTGCTACCTTTGGGACTATATTTGCTATGGTCATTGTTGCACAAGGCAGCAGGCGATAGGCATATCCATGAAGGCATTCAATAAGTTATTGAAGAGATAGGAAGGCAGGGGTGCTACCTCTGGAACTATACTTGCTATGGTCATGGGTGCACAAGGCAGCAGGCAATAAGAATGTCCGTGAAGGCATTCGATAAGTTTTGTTATAAATAGGAAGGTTAAGAAAAGGAACACATCAATTAGTAAGTATCCTTGTTAGATACGGCTGGTCTACTGGAAAGAGTAGTTAAGTTAGGAAGAGGCTAACTTGAACTAGGAAAGTAGAGTTATTCTTCGGTACTGAGTTTTAATGGAGATCCAACTTGTGGATCAAGCTAGTCATCCTATATAATGACTGGTGTGTAACAGACCTAATCAAGCAATGAGAAGTTAATCAATCTAGTCTCTGTCTCGTTCATCCTCCCTAATCCCGTACACAGTTTCCGTGCCATATGGCCATCTTCATGGCAATAGTTACCCAGATTGTTCCTGTCTTGCTTAACAGAGAGTTCGTCACCGCGTAACCAGTCAGGCAGCAGCCCAAATCAGCCATCAACTATAATCCTGGAACCAGGTGGTAACCATTTTGTAACCCTGTCTAACTGTGTGCTAGGCTGTACGCTGTTTCACACATGTTTAGTTATAATATATAGTTATATATACTACCTAGCCCATATCATTTGTCTAGATTATCCTAAACTTAGCAAACCTAATCACTTAAGATAACAGTTTACAAAGTGAGATAAACAAGGGAACAAGGATTAATATCTTAACATAATGAATAGAAGAACTTGTGAATCACGTTTATGAATTGAAAGTATATGGATATACTTGTAGACGACAAATATGTGTGCTTTAAAATATATATACTTTAACTCTTAAAAGTTGTGACGCAACCTACCATATAATCAACACACATCTGCCTAGCCATGTCATAAGCTTCTGGATCACCATAAACTTGATCAGCAACTGCTCTGAACAGGCAATTTCCATCTTGAGCCATCTTCCTTATTTCAAACCCTTTCACTCGCCTTAGGTCATGTTCGAATACATGCTCCCTTTCCTGAGGCAAATAAAATGCATCAGGGCAAATACAAAGTTATGGATACTTACTCTGTAGGTAGAAAAGCAGCAACAAATAATGTAAGCAAGAAACATAGGCATTCCCGGGACTAAGATTAGATAGGCATATCTACTTACTAATCAGAATAAGGAATTAAAAGGAATAATTTATCATTCATGCACCAAAATTAAAACAGCAGCTCAAAATTGTACTATTCAGTTGCAAAAGATCCAAAGCATCTACGGCATTATCTTCATATCATATGGTAAATACTGTGTTTGTAAATAAAATAACTATAGGCGTAACATCAGAACTGAACTCCACATATGTAACGGAAGCAGACAAGAGATCATACCGAATCATCATAGCTAGAGTTGTAACAGGGGCCCTGCTCATCTGCACTATTGTACCCTTCACAATCAGCAAGTGACCTAGGTGAAGAAGGCCGAGAACCCGAAGCAGATGTCCGAGCTGCCACCGGTGGCCAAGCAACTGGCCTTCTTGAAGGCCCAATCCGCACACTGTTTGAGCTTCCAGACCCCATTCTCCTCAACCCATTGTTACCAGATGATGATGATGGTTTTGGCGGTGGAACTGGTGGAGGCGGTGGGTGTGATGCTGCGCCGGTCATCAGTGATGAGCCAGTGCCTAACTGCACTGAATTCCCCTGCTCAGACTGATCAGAAAACTGGAGGCCCGATAATTCCACCAAGAAAGCTGGATCAGACACACTGGAGTCATCCTTGGGAGGTTTCTCCCTCTCAGATCTCTCTTCTGCACAGCTAGAGCTCTCAGATACATGATCAACCAGCCTCGAAGGCTTATTGCTACTACCATCGTCGCCCTCGAGTAGATGATGCTCGGTTATATCATTGGAAGCCAAGAGCTCCAGTGGCTGCGGCTGCAACGTAAGCTCCTCCTCCCGGGCAGCTGATGCTGACTGGTTCTGCTGCTGCTGTTGTTGCTGCTGCTGCGCCTGTGAGCTGGAGCGACCAGAGTTGGACGAAGGACCACCGGCCCCACGCTGCACGAAGATCCTCGTCATCCCCCAGTTTCCTCAGCGACGGATCCACGTCTCAACACCAGCAACCCTCTCGAATTAGAGGGATATAGGGGCGCCCTTGTCCCGTGTACGGACCTTGGGGGAGGTGAACCTGACGCCTCCGCCTCCGCCGCCGCCGCTGCCAACGCTGCTCCTCTCGTCGTCGCCGGCAGCCAATCTGAGCATTACACTGCCAATTCTCATCAGAACCAGGGCGACGCCGCTGACGTCGAGGCCTCAGATCACAAAACCCTAGCTCCCCCGAGATCGAGACGCGCAGGCTATTCCCGGACGGCAAGGGCGGTGCACCACCCTCCCAAAACCCTAAATAGCCCGCCAATTCGACTAATCTCGACGAAACAACACCAATTTCCTAGGGTTCTGTTCGGGGGTGGAGCGGATTACCTCGTCTCGGTATCGGGCCGGCGACCGGAGATGGTTCGGGGTGGAGGTGGAGGATTCGCGCTAGGGTTTATGGGCGAATCGGATGAGAAGATCCGCGTCGCCGCGTGATTCTGTCGCTGTTGTGTTTGGGGATTTCGTTTTTTGGGTGGAGAGAGAAAGAGCAGCAGTAGTAGGTGCGGCTGAGGCTGGGAAGACGACGATGGAGAGGAAGAAGGGGGAGGAGAGGCGAGCGTGCCAACATTTTATAAGTGGAGGAGGGAGAGGACGATCAGAGGATGACATGCGGGACCGCATGGCAGCGTCCGTGAGAAATGGACGGTAGTCGCGTCGCCGTGTGGCTTTGCATTGCGGTAGATCATAGGGTCATATAGGCTCATAGCAATTTAAATCGAAAAAAAAAAAAATAGGCTCATAGCAACGCTTCTTCATTTTCCCATCTCGTTATGTCCTCGTGTAAATGAAAATTCCCTCCTTCCTCGCCCAAGATGATCTGCGGGTTCCGTTATTTTCATACCCCTACATTACATTGTTTTCTAATGTTTTGTGTGTTTAGCGATGACTCATCTCCTCCTCCCTCGTGCTTAACCGCGAGCTTCTAGGGATTCAAGATGATTGGATGAAGCGTCGAAACTTAACGGACATCGTAGATAAAATGTGTTGAGAGGGGAAACTTGTCGTTTACGTCCTCACTCCTCCGGCACAAGCCGACACCATGCATGAAAGATAGGAGATGAAAAGCCATATACTTTTTCCGTTATTCTCCCTTTTTTAACAAATAGTCAAAACCCTAATTCTCTGATGGACTAACAAGGTGCCCATGAAACGCTACATAACCAAAGGAGGATATTATGATTTATGAGCACTATTTTGGGTTCATGTGGTTTCAGCGACTATGAGCGAGCGCGACAGCGGGGATTGAGTGTCACGTACATAAACGACACATCGAACACGAGGAGTATGAGGTGGTCTCAGGCGACACGCTAAGGCTTGGAGAATGCGATTATTGGATTTGAATTTGAACCCATCTTTACAGAGGTTGACGGGAGGGATTGGGTGAAGGGAGATGGCATGAGATGTGAGGATTTGGGAGGGGGTCACTTGTTATCGTGCATGCAAGTTTGCATGGACCCACTTATTAGGGTTTGGATGAGAAATGGTGGAGTTAACGAACGACCACCAAGTCAAATCTTAAGAAGTAGGAAACGTGAGTTAGAGGAACTTAGGGCTTGTTATGCTCAACTTTTTCCCCTTTTCATTATGCGCTTGTATCCTCGTGCCTAGATGATTTGTGAGTTTTGTTATTTCCCCGCCCTAAGTTGCATTATTTTCTAATGGCTTACATTCTTAGCAAACACTAACATCCTCCTCTCTCGCAGTTAACCACGGGATTCTACCAATTTGAGATGATTGGATAAACGGTCAAAGCATAATGGACATCGTACAAAAAACAAGTTGAAAGAGGAAACTCGTCCTCTACGTCCTCCGTCACACCGACACCATGCATGAAAGATGGGAGATGGAAGGCCATATATACATTCTCCTTTCTTCTCACTTGTTTAACGAACTGTCAAATCCCTAATTCTTTGATGGACTAACAAGATGCTTGTACCACGCTACATAACCAAAGGAGGATAGTATCAGCACTGTGTTGAGCTCATGTGGCGCTTTTATTGAATGCCATAAACGATACATCAAACACACGAGGACCATGAGGTGGTCTCTGGTGGGACGTTGAGGCTTGAAGCATGTAATTATTGAATTTGAATTTTGAACTCATCTTGACATTGGAGAACAAAAGTGGCAGGAGGAGAGGGTTTGGGCAAGAGAGTTGTCAGATGGCAAGAGACGCGTGAATTTGAGAGGGGAAAGCTTGATATTCTACATGCAGGTTTGAAGTATGGCCTCACTTATTAGGGCTTAAATCAAGCTTGTTGACAGGTGCACGCATGTATGTAGTTGCTTCTAGAAGGTAATTTGATCAACTTAGGAGTAACTATTCCCTGACGAAGTTACAAATAAGGAATGATTTAAATTCTCTTTAGCAATAGAGCAACTCGGACGCTCTCCATCTCCAAAGGACTATCGGTTGGTATAACAGAACATGCGGGCTCTCATTCCCCCCTCCTTCTTCTCTCTCCTTCCACGTTCCTCTTAAGAGTCGCCACGCCAGTCCCGGCTCCTCTTCCCCTCCTCTCCGGCAGCTCTGGTGGCCGGAGATGGCAGGGATTGGGAGGCCGGTCCCTTGTGCATAGTATATTTGTAGGGCTAGGCTTGGTTTGTGTTTTATCCTATGTGGTGAATGGCGTCATGCCGCTTTCCCGATACCTGCTTCGCCTATGAGCAGGGACGGGAGCTCGGAGAAGCTCTCCTTTGATGTCTTCCTCTTTGACTGGAGGAGCTGCGACCTCGGACGGACAAGGCGTTCACGTCTGTGTGCGCCTGTGGAGTTGCGATGATGATCTACAGAGTACCCAAGCGTCGGCTACTTTGTGTCGGTGCTACCCTTGGCCAACGGGGCCACTCCGTCCTCTAGCGTGCTAGCCAGAGTTGCTTCTTCCTCCTTGATTGAAGGATCTACGACTTCGACGTGGGAGATTCCGTCTACATCACCCCAAGTGGCATGTTCCCCGGTGGTGGTGCTGACGCCCAGGCTTTGAGGTCACTGATGACGGCGGCGACGATGAAGGACCTGATCACGTTTTAACTCCTAGTTATAGGGTCCTGTGTGTACTTTCTGTGGACGGTTCTATAATTTCCCAATTTTTTGAGGTCCTCTTTGTAATCTGTAATCGGTTGCCTTATCAATGAAGCTCCAGGCCCTTCTGGGCCTTTACCGTTAAAAAAAAACGTTGGCATGAAAGTATATAAAAAAGAAATTTGAAGCACTTATTCCAAGGGGCAAGGTAGGTTTTTTTTTTTTGACATTAAGGGGCAAGGTAGTTGAAAACACGAAACCCAGCACAAGAAGGTATCGAAGATGCAACTCGTGTATAGATTACATTTTTTATTGCTCGTGAGTAGGGACTCATGGTAGTTTTTGATAGAAGAATGGTGCAACATCACCGAAATTACGAGCAATAGCAGGAACCCGGGTGGGCTGGAAGGCATCATCCCCTTAGTCTGTACAGATTACATTTTTTAACAACACAACGTGTAGATTACCTTTCCCGGAACGTGTAGATTTCCCCTGATCCCCTCTGTCCTATCTGAGGCGCGTAGGTTCCGCAAATGGCCATACGCTTCAGACAATTCTGGCAACAAAGCTGTGTTCGACTTCGTTGGGGTCGCGGGGCCATGGCGGTAAATTCCTACTCACGCTTGCTTTGCCGGGGAATCTTGTGTACGGGTTCCGCGGCCATCCGGATCTGATAAAAAATGTGACATGGCGCAAAGTCATCCGATGCTTTACAGGCACTCATTCTCGTCATCAGATGCGACTTTACACGTCGCTGCAGCAACAGCAAAGCCATGGCTCGACAGGATACCTTTTCGATCGGAAAAGGACTAAGGCAATTAGGGTGACGCCACACGTCCCTCACACCGTAATCAGGTGATGGCTACGCAGCTCGCGACAGCTGATTGGCGGTGAATGGGAGAGGCCGCTGGCTGTTTTAGTTGCACCTAGAAAACGTCAGCAATTTGTCCAAGCCACACAGAAATCTCACAAAATCTTCATCGGCGCACACTCAGGAATTTGTCAAAGCCCAGGCCAGGAGGATGGCATTAAGCTTTGACAAAGCAGGACTCTAACGTGGCACCCACAATCTGCCATTATTGCAAAACGGAGCGTATGCTTATCGTCGTAAGCCCGTAGCACAAAAAACCACTATGGTTTGCTGCTGATAAACTTAACACAGTCACTACACACAATGTATATGATGTCACCTCGTTTCAGCGACAAAAATATTTTTCAACTTCCATTTGCAGTTCAATCGACTTCTTTACAGCACAACAGTAAGTGCGATAATGCACGGATATCCCAATGGATAAATAAATACAGCTGTCTGTGAGTGTTTGGTTGCTCAAAACTTTATATTCCCAATATTCTACTAGCCATCACCTGCAGATAATAATGCAAAAAAGCAGTATCGCTTATATACACAAGTCCACATGCAACTAAGATACTCAAGTGCAGAGGCTTTGAATTGTCTGGGCTTAAAACAGAACTGGACCAGAATGGCCGTCTTCTTTCTCTGCTTTGCTTGCTGTTACCCCACTGACCATCCACGTTCCGCCAGCACTTCACGAACCCGTGCAGCCACATCAATAGCATCGTTCAGAGGAGGGTAGCTCCAGCTGTCTGACATCTACAATGGAGGAAAGGGTCATACAGACATGACACGAAATTGACCCCTTGAAATATGTGTGGACGTCACTCAAAGGGGAAAAGGAACACTCTTGCTCCTCAAAATATGGAAAATTTGTAACAAAAGTACATGATCTTGGTAAGGAGTAACAAAGAGATAGGAACTGAGAATTTAAACTTACATCTTCCAATCCAGTGAAAGGCCGAACAGCCCCTCGTTTATGCAGAGTGTTGTGAAAATCTGAGAATTTCCACTTGCAATGCTCAGTTCCGACAACATAGACAGGCTTCCTGGAAGAAAATGTAATAGGGAGCTTAGCTACGTGTCCTCAAACATGAGCAACGTTTATAAATACGAGTATACAACACAACAACTCACCCAGTGCTGCAAGCCTCACTTAGCATACTTATCGAGTCTGCTGTTATGACAAAAGCATCAGCCCACGCAAGATGCCCCAGGTGCGGGTTAGGCTCTGCAGCAACAAAACCAGATCAGCACAAATTTTGCGTTGCATATACTAACTAATAATCTGACTAAATGTCATTTTCAGATCTAGTATCTACCTTCACCATCCCAAATATTAAACTTAGGATGTGTGCTGAACTCTTGCAATATAAGATCGGACACCTGCCAAAAAATGGTATACGTATTTAAGTATGCACAATGCGTAAGAGAAGATAAGAGCAACCCATGGTCCTACCTTCTGTGGCGTTCTCCTGGAAAATGAAATTCTGACACTTCCACAGGTCTTTAAAACATTATGCAGTGAGCTTACCAACTGCTTGGCAAGATCTAGACCATAATTACAGTTTCCTGAGAATTGGAAATGCTATGAATTAGATCTATATATCTGTGGGTAAGCAGAAACTGCTCAACTTGTGCTCTCAAAATTTAGTATGAAGCAAACGAAGGCATAAAAATGGCTGCTACTCTGGCTACTGTGGTTTCTTCGTAATAAAGGTTCAGGCTGACTGTAAAGCCCGCCGAAGGTACAGTAAAAAAAAAAGGCATAAAAATGCCTCATTGGCACCAACAATTGGGCAAATTCGAACAAGACATCATTAGCAAGATAATAAGATGTTCACTGCACACATGCCAAAATGCCACTCCTGTGTGTGAATGGAGTAAGATGAAGTGTGGAATGTAAGACTTAAGATGAATGAAAAAATGGAAGGTGTGGCTTTGATATTCATTTACTCTCTCCTATTGCTTTGAGCGTACAGTCTAACTTAAACTCCACAACTGAATTGCACGATAAACGATCATATGCAAATAAAATAACTTTTTATGTTCAATTTCACGATTTTGTAAGAAGAAGAAGAAACAACGCAATATCAAAATGGAATCCTGATAAACTGTAAATCTGGGGCCTTCGGGAAATGCATGTACTCCATCTTAGTTTGGAAGCTATAGCTTCATGATGCAAACTAAAGGAAAACACACAGTTATGAGCTAGCAGCATTCAATCAAATACTTTGTTTCAGGTGATGCAAATTGCTCCGAGTGCTTGCAATGAGTAACTAACTTAATTAAGATTGCTACGTTATCTAGTGCAGTAATCCAACAATTCCATATTTTTAGATATACTCCCTCCGTTCCTAAATATAAGATGTTTTAGCATTTCTCCCTCCATCCGTATCTAGACATGTTTTAGTGTAAAGTTCAAATGAACCTTGCACTAAAACATGTCTAGATACGGATGGAAAGAAAAAATGCTAAAACATCTTATATTGTGGAACGGAGGGAGTATAACATATTGTACCTATTGTTATAATAAAGCGTACTAGCACTAACCATTCAACAGGCACATTCTACCACAAATCAAGTAAAAAAAAAAACTACCACAAATCCACAATGGAAACAAAGACATTGTAATCCAAAACGTGCATTAAATATTGGCTACTAAATACATGAGACTGTTCTTGCTCAATAGCATGTCGCATACCAAGCCCCTAAAAAAGGAAAGGACGGGATAATTCAGCAGATCAAGATATAGATGTTTTCTTGACACAGGAACATAAGAAGTTATCTATTTTGTAATTGTGTGTAGTGTCTCTGTGCCTCTCCCTCCTTGACAGATTGCACGGCGACCAACCATTTGAAGAGCCGCTCCAACTGGCATGCGGAAGTGATGAGGCATGCACATGTTACTACTAGGGTGAGGTAGGGGGCATGAGTCCACTTCCTGCAGTGAGAAATCCACCCACATGAGCTCCCATTCAGCGATGGCGCTGAAATGGAAGCAAGACATTGGTTGGGAAACGCAGAGGCTTATTTGATGGCATGTTGTGATTGTGAAAGAGTGATTATTTGTTGTGTGGCATACAATATGTTTTCTCCAACATTAGATAGACAAGCAGGCAGGAAGGAAGGGAGGGGTATACTTGTTGGTCCTCCAATGTTAACTACTACCAATGGCTTTGGCAGGGGAGCAAGTTCATCATGCCAGTTTGTAGCAGCAATGCGTAGGGCAGCAGAATCTGCTTGGTGAAGTGCTCCAGCAGTCAGGACCTGGCCTTCGAAGTTCGAAGTTACGAATTGAAATAGCTGGATGAAAAGATATGAAATAGTTTTGCTTGCAAGAAAGAAATAGCATACCACATTTGGCCCAGGTGGTTCTCGAGGAGTAATCCATCTCCGGAAAAGCCACGGAACTTCTCGTTGTCCCTTTGCAGTTAAAGCATAGTAATCATGACGGGGAGTCACAACCAAATCAAACCTATCAAGGCGATACCTGGGGTGTTGTATCTGACATAATAAATACAGTATCATTAAAACTAAGCTCGGATTTATATGGCAAGAAGTACAATGTTTTATACCCCTAGCTGAATAACAGCTGATAAAAAAATCAAATAATCTACTGATATCAGTTTCAGTATTATACCTGAATGACAAAGACATTATCTGGAGCTAAACACCTTACTGAACTTGCATATGATATGGTATCACGGCCACACGCAACAACTATTGCCAGGCCTTCCCTGAAAGAGAATCAAACTTTGAGGATACAGGGCAGGAAAATTCAAGGAACAATCCACATTTTGCATATGAAATTGACCAACCAGAAATATGCTCTAGTAAGCTTCCTATTACGAATACATGAAAGAAACACCTTCTCTTTCCATGTTCCTCCAAGAAGTATGGTGTCAACAATTCAGAGTTAGGCATGTCTGACATAGTTGCATGTCATGATAGTGATATTGATATGACATATTCTTATTCCAACATGAAAAATAAGAACGAATCGTATGATTCTACTATATCTTCTTGAATCTTGATATACCAACACGAGTACACAACCTCCAATCATACATCAGGCCAATGTGGTGATTATAACTTTGTAACAGATTCATAAAGTTGTAACTAGACCAGGTATAAAGTAATCAATGAGCATGCGGTGGGATAAAAATCATCATTTGAAAAACTTAACATTTTCTTCATTGCTTGGGAATGGAAGGATGGGTATCGAGTGTTACTGCTCCATGCATTGTAACAAGGGATTGGAGCAAAATATTCAGAAGTGGCATAGATGCAATGCTTAATATAAAACAGTACAGTATTGCACAAACAGCAAAGCAACAATACTAAGAAATGTGAACCTTACTTCTCAAAGGTATCACGAACTGCTGTCACTATCTTATTGGTATCTGCTTGCAGTACAGACGACAATCCAAAAGACTGAACATTACTGACATGATAAGGTGCCAACATTTTTCCTTGAAACAGTGTTGCCAATGTCGTATTAGACAATATATTTCTGAGTACTTGGTCCACAGTTCTATGCAAGGAGATCGGGAGAAAGCGCAGCCACTTGTTGATTCCTCCTGTTGGCCTGATAATTCGCTGCATGACCAAACATATTTCACCAATAAAAAGAGCAGTAAACTCAAGATCCATAAGAACAGAAAAAAAAGGATATAGAAGAGGTCACTGGAATAGTCATATGAAATTTTAGATAATACAAGCTACCCTCAGTTTGAATCTTCATACAATGGGACCTAGAAGTTTGAATATCAACAAAAAAAATCATACTATTAAGTTCCTCTTGGTGATTTTCTTATTAATGTTGTTAACCGAGCTAATACAGGGCTGGTATATGGGTAACAAAAACAAACACGAAAGCAAAAGCAATCTATTTAGAGCATTTCAGGTTTGAGCCATTCCAAATATTCCAATCAATACATCACAACCCAAAATTTAATCCATGGACACCACATGATAGAAAAGGTACTAAGGCACTACTTGCTGCTGCAAACCACATGAAGGTATACAGTAAAGGCCAGGCTAACAACTAATTATTACCAAATCCAGAAATCACCATCTGAAATGAAGTTGATGAGACATTTCAGAATCAACTTGACAGTAATGTTTACTTAATTTGCAGCAACAGAGCAAGCACATGACAAGACAAAAAAAAACTTAGGATGTTATGCAACTCAAACAGTTAACATAGTCCAGAATAAATGGATGTGATTGACTTCCACTCTCTGCCGCTATCACACATACGGCAACACATATATGATAAAAAACCAAAGGCTGTGCCCTAGTACACAAACCCCTCTGTAATCTAGAAGCAAGATTCTTGAATTACTTACTGAGGACAGGGCTATATATTATGCATAAGCCATGATTACGCCTCCCAAAACCAAGCCTTAAACAGAGAAGGGACCAACAATATATAGTACATGGTGCTCCTATTCTCTAGCAGCTTGAGTTTATGAATGATGACTTAGTTGCCATGAAACGTAGTATCTAACAACACCCATATCAAGCTAGTGGGATGTTGCATCAGACATACAAGATACCATGACCAATCATTTCAAATGCTTTGTGGCGTCTGATAAGCATCCAACAAGCCAAATACATTTTTAGAGCTTCTTCCAGAGAATTCCACTTCTAGGGAATACCTGAATAGGCTCCACCTTAAGCTTTATTAACATTTAGAATCCACTCCTCTAGAGTAAATGCTCCTGGTTGCAAGTAAACCACACATATTCATAACTAAATTAAATCACACATATCTTTCATTGCAAGTAAACCGGTTGCAAGCCAGCGGGTATACTCTAGTAGATCATTCAAATCATATATTATATTCATATATACGCAATGCCACCCTAAGCTGATGACATGGGGTCATGAGTAACACAGGCTCCAACAACGTACACGCGCAAACAATTGGCCTATAACAACGATCGTGCCGCGGTGCCGCAGTACTACCATCGCAGGCCGAGAGGAAGCGAGTGGGGGTACGGGGGCTTACGAAGAGCGTGAGGCGGTCGGCGAGGCCGAGGGCGCGGACGAGACCGAGGCACTGGTTCTCGGCGCCGGCGCAGCCGTTCCCGATGACGACGGCGCGGCGCACCGTGCCGACGCCGCCGGCGAAGATCTCCGGAGCCCCATTTCCCCCGCCCGGCGGCTCCGGCGGCCATAGCGGCCGAATCGACATGGCTAGCTCGCCGGCTTCGAAATCAGAGCGGGAGGAGCTGGGCGTGGGGCCTGTGAGCTGTGGCTTGGGAAGCGGGTTGCGGACGGATCAGTGAGGAAGGGTGGCTCGAACGGCGATGCGGTTTGGTGTCAGCCAGTCTTGCGGGAAAAGTTTGGGCTTTCATTTTTATTTTTCTTCCTTTTATTGCGTCTGCTGGACTGCCCGGCGGGAGGGGAGGCGGCGGAGACGGAGGAGGGGAATGGTCTAGTGGGAGAATCTCAGAATCGGAGTGGGAAGGGGCGCCGCCGGCGGGGAGCGGCGTTGTCTTAGGCCTCTTGGGTGGGAATTAGTCTGGGCCGTAGTGGAAGTGGACTGGTGGGCCAAACGTTGAATCGGAGTGCTGAAGCAAAAGCCCCTTGTTGACATTCTGTGCCAATCACCCAAGATGATTCCGCTACAAAAATCACCCAAGATGATTAGAAATCAGAAATTCATAATTGCTATTAATCTTAACTATTAAATTGGGATCGGTCTGGTACGGGCACGGTAAGTCGCGGTCATTTTGCAATTTAGCCCCTCTGATAGTAGGAAATCAAATCCGCAGTCCTGCATCAGTCGATCACTTTTGCTTTTTAGTCCAACCCTGAGCACCACACCTCTCACGATTCCCTCGGCCCTCGCTCCTCTGAGCGGCGGCCATCTACGGGAAACAGCCGCCGGACTCCCGTTGGAGCGGAAGGCGGCGAGCCGCCGGACTCCTATTGGAGCAGAAGGCGGCGAACAAATCAGCATTGGGCGGCGCTGCCGGTGTTCCCTTCGTCCAGCATTTTCTCCGGCGAACGGCGGGAAGATTCGGTGGCGAGTGCGCCAGCTTCTGCTGCGGGTGGCCTCAATGCAAGCGGCGAGGTGGCAGGTGGGTGACCTCGTTGGCCGACGGCAGTGTCCAGACGGACGGACCGCGCGCGGCACCATCTTCGCGAGGGGACTAAAGGTGGGAGCAGTTGGCTCGCCTGCCACCACGGCAGTCCCTGTGTTGTGCTTCCTGCCGTCCTCACCGGCCGCCGCTTCCTGTCGTTCCCCGTCGGCCCCGCTCCCCCTCCTGCTGATCCTCGCTGCGGGTCTCCGCTGCTGTCCTCCTACTGCCGTTCCTCGCCGGTGCCCCAGCCCGCTGGCCGCCTCCTGCTCTCACTACCGCAAATTTTCTTGCGTGCTAGCTTCCCTCTGCTGATGGATTGACTTTCCAGCTAGCTTACCATGTTAATAGGTGCGTTATCACATAGTAGGAACATATGAATATTGCTCTCTGATTCCGTGTCTTGCATTAAGGTTCAGATGACAATAGTTTACCTGTTATACTAATCTTCTGTTATTCAGAACAGTAGGATATTAATCAAATTATTGCAGCAGCGATGCAATGCACCACATCCACCTAAAGGTGACAAGGAGCCTATCCACAGACCCCTAAGAAATTTCTTCGGCGTAAGGACCATGGGTCCATGGCCATATTTCCTTTTAAATAATACATGTTTATCTAGAAGTATTGAGGATTCCGCTATACAGACTTTCACTCATGCTGCTCATAGTTTGCATTTACTTGAACCAATTCATCTTTGTTTTGCAACCAATAAACCCCAATTTTAGAATTCATATAATATATATCTGGTTTAAACTTGGAGGGCCTATATGATGTAATAGATAAAATATTGGGTTTGGAAATATGTGTGATAGCCAAGCGAATAGTATTTTTTTCATCTAATTGAAATTTTCTGATTAGGATTTCATAGTTTGATACCCATAATGTATACAAAGAGGATTGGAAAGTAAGTGGTAACTTTCTTTTAATTATGAGAGAACCGACATTTGGGAGAAATCTAACAATTTCTAAAATGATTATAGAAGCAAATCAAAGTTTACTTTAGTTATAAGATGTTGGATTTATTTTAGACCCGTTGCAAAGCACGGGTATTTTGCTAATCGATTTAATCTAGGATTCAGAACTACGGAGTACATGAAAGAACATATCTTAGTTTTGGTGATTTAATGACAACACATATTTTGGGCTAATCATATTTGGTTAAGTGTGTTGACAGGTTTTTTAGGTGGTTAGACCCTGTTGGTGAAAAGATCGAAGTTATGATCCTCGTCGAAGAAGAAGGTTAAGGTTTCTGTTGTTTCAGGACCGGAAGTTCCGGCCCTCTGGGCGGAATTTCCGGTGGGCGGAAATTCCGGCCTACGGGCGGAAGTTCCGGCCCCAGAGCGAAATCGACTAAGTCATTTTGGGATCCCTCTCTGGAGGGGTCCCGGGACTTCTCCCCGGAAGTTCCCCCGGAAATTTCCGGAGGGGCGGAAATTCCGGCCCCCAGGCCGGAAGTTCCGGCCCGTGGAAATTTCGGGTGAAAAAACGACTAAGTCATATTTGGGATCCCTCTCTGGAGGGGTCCCGGAACTTCCCTCCGGAAGTTCCCCCGGAAATTTCCGGTGGGGCGGAAATTCCGGTCTCCAGGCCGGAAGTTCCGGCCCGTGGAAATTTCGGGCGGAAATATGGCTAAGTCATTTTTGGGATCCCTCTCGGGAGGGGTCCCGGAACTTCAATCCGGAGGTTCCCCCCGGAAATTTCCGTAGGGGCGGAAATTCCGGCCTGCTGGCCGGAAGTTCCGGCCCCCTGGAAATTTCCGTGGGATTTCGACTAAGTCTTTTCGGGGAACCCTCTCTGGAGGGGTCCCGGAGGTTGTGGGCGGAAGTTCTCTCCGGAGATTTCCGGCCCACCGGAAATTCCGGTCTACCGACCGGAAGTTCCGGCCCTTGGCCGGAACTTCCGGCCCTTTAACCCGGAATTTCCGGCCTCCCGACTCCTGTAACGGCTAGAAATCCTGGAGGGGTATAAATACCCCTCCACCTACCTCCAGCCCTCTTAGCTCTTGCACCCTCTCTCTTCATTAAAAGCAAAAGCTCATAATTGCAAGATCTCTCAACTCCTCCAACCAAAAGCTTTGATTCTTGGAGGATTGAAGGAGGAGGACCCGATCTACATCTTCACCAAGCCGTTTTTCATTTCCCCCTCATTCACTTGAGGGATTTCTCTTCTAGGGTTAGCTTTGTGTTACCCTAGATTCTTGTGCTCACTTGTTGTTGTAATTGTAACAGAGTGTTGATTTGGGAGCCCCCAATTAAGTTGTGGGTGTGTGCCCTAAGAACGTTGTAAGGGCTCCGGATTCCGCCTTGAAGGTCTCCGATAGTGGAAGGTGAACTAGGCCTTTGTGGCGAGGTTCATCGGAGAATAGGGTGAGGCCTTTGTGGCGTTGAGTAGGCCTTCGTGGCGATCTCACACCCCTCCAACGAGACGTACTCCCTTAACAAGGAGGAACTCGGGAATACATCCTTGTCTCCGCGTGCTTCCATTTCGGTTATCTCTTTCCTCCCTTATCTCCCTATTGTGTTTGTTGCTTAGTTGTTCTTGTCCTTGTCATATAGATAAATTCACCGTAGTTGCATATCTAGAGAATTTATCTTTTATGTCAAGCCTAAATTGAAAAAGAAATAAAAATTGGGTAGCACCTATTCACCCCCCCCCCTCTAGGTGCTCATACGATCCCCTTTCAATTGGTATCAGAGCCTTGTCTCTATATCTAGGCTTCACCGCCTAAGAGAGTATGAGTATCTCCGGTGATGATGCGGATCCTAAACCCGGGGTGACCACGGAGGATCTTGAGAACTTGGAAACACGTCTTAGATCCACCATGGACACTCAAATGAAGGAATTGCGTGAGATGCTCGCGCAACTTCTTCATAAGGGAGTAGGACCCACACCACCACCGCGAGAGGAAAATTCTTCCGCCGCGCAAGCATCGGAGATTGAGGGTAGTGATGGAACTAAACAATCCCCATCTAAAAATGCTAGTGGGAAGGAGACGTATAGTGAGGTTCCTCACATATACTCCCCCGACCCACCTATCCCTCATCCTCATATAAACAATAGGGGTGACCCACCCAAGTTTAATCCATCTTGTTTCTCTAATTGGCAATTTCTTATGAGATCTTATATGAAGAGTGCTTCAATCGAGCTTTGGAGGATCATCGAGGTTGGCTTCAAGGCACACGACCCCAACAACATGACAAGAAGAGAGGTTGTTGATTGTCAACTCAATGAGTTGGCTCTCAACATGATCCAAACCGCCGTGGGGGAGAAGCACTTGTCACACATCGAGTTTGCCACCACCGCCAAAGAAGCTTGGGACACTCTCACCAATGAGTTCATCGGCAATGAGAGCATGAAGAGGAATAGGTTTGAGTCCTTGAGCAACCAAGCCGAGGGCTTTTTCATGTTAGAAGGTGAAGAGCATGAAGACATGTATCGAAGACTCAAGACTCTTGCCACTCAATTTCGGTCACTTGGGGCAACTCATGTGGATGATGCATGGATCAAGAAGAAGTATGTGAGTGCTCTATGGCCCTTTGAGTCAACCGACTTGAAGAGTCTCCAAGGAAGGCACAACTATCACCTTATGTCATCTATGGAAGTCATGCAAGAGATGTCCGCATTCAAAGTGGCCGCCAAGAACGCCGAAGATGCTCGTGCTAGAGCCATTGGAATGCACAAGAGTTCTCCCCTAGCTTTGAAGGCCAAGGTGGTTGCACAAGACAGTGATGATGAAGAACAAGAAGATGTGTCTCATTGGGATCCCAAGGAGCTAGAGGACACCCTCAAGGACTACTCGGCTCTCACTTTGTCTCACTCGCACAAGGATTTTTGGAAGAGTCCATCTAAGGCAAGAGAGTTTGTGAACAAGTCAAGTGGAAAGAAGGAGGGTGGCCAAAGGGTGCGTTCGTGCTACAATTGCCAAGATCGCTATCACTTCGTAGCCGAATGTCCCTTTGAAAACCGTGAACATCATGGAGGCAAACTTGTCCGTAAGGTTAAGCCCAAGATCCCCAACAAGAAGCCATTCTTCAAGAAGAATCCCACCAACAAGAAACCTCAACGGATGGTGTTAATTGCTCAAGAGGAATACTCATCCGGGGAAGAAGAAGAAGAAGAAACCAAAAGTGAAGTGGCCGGGATTGCCATTGCATCAACTCCATCTCTCTTTGAATCCCCCAATGAAAATGTCTCAACCTCTTCCGCAAGGTGTCTTATGGCCAAGGCCAATGAGGTATCATCTCCTTCAACTCCCAATGCCATGAGTAATGTAGATGATCCTACTAGTCTTGAAGTTAAGGAGGAACTTGTTGCCTTGGATCATTTTATATCTAACATGCAAGGTGAAACCAAGAAGCATGTTGAGACTCTTATGAGTCAATATGATGATGCTCTTGAAATGCTAGAGGTAAAAGGTAAAATAGAAAGAGACGATGCCATGGAAATTGCTTCTCTAAAAGATAATCTTGAAGAAGAACATGAGCTTAGAGTTTCTCTTGAAGAACAACTAGAATCCATAGAAGAAACTAATGATGCAATTGTTGCTAAGCTCATTAAGGAACGTGATCATGCTAGAGCAAAATATAAAATTTGCAAGAAAGAAAAGGTCGAGCTTGGCGTTGGTCATTCTAGACTAACCGAGGAGTTAGAGAATCTCTCTAAGGCTCACAAGGCTTTGGAGAGTGAGCTCTCCACCCTCAAAGAGTCGTATGAACAACTTCAAGCTCAACCATCTAAAATTGATGTGCCTAGCTCCTCTACTCCTATTACTTGTGATCATGCAAATATTATTGAGGAAAATGCTAGGTTAAAAGTTAACCTTGCTAATGCCATCTCCCGTGGTAAGAGACCATTTGTCCCTTCCAAGGAGGGGAGAGGTGGTGTTGGTTTCGTTGAGAAGGAGAAGAAGGAGTCCTTCATGAAAGATGCTAGGGCCCCTCAAGCAAAGAAGGCCAACATCCCTAGTGCTCCTCAAGCTAAGAAGGCCAACATCCCTAGTGCCCCTCAAGCAAAAAGGGTCAACATTGCTAGTGGTAGTGCCACAAGGGGCAAAACTACTAGTGATGACTTTGCGGGAAAGACTAACCCCTATTACATTATTTTTGTTGATTATTATGGGGATGTCTATGCTAAATTTGTTGGTCCTAGAAATGTGCCTATTTATCGCTCTATTTGGGTTCCTAAGACCCTTGTTGCTAACAAAAGAGGACCCATTGAAAAATGGGGACCTAAATCAAAGCAATGATTCCTTGTAGGACTATGCTTCCGGCGGGTCAAAATGGGTGCTTGATAGTGGATGCACAAAACATATGACCGGAAGCAAAGAGATCATGACGGAATTTCGAACATGTCTAAATGGATCTACCGTCACATTTGGAGACCGATCAAAATCTAAGGTAACGGGTTTGGGCAAGGTGGTAGTTGCTAAGGATGTCACCTTAGTAAATGTCATGCTTGTCGAAACCCTTGGTTACAATTTACTTTCCGTCCATGCTCTTAATAAGATGGGTTTTGCCGTCTTTATTGATGTTGATATTGTGGTCATCTTGTGGAGCAAGACTCTAAAGGTCGCTTTCGTTGGGTACGTCGAGGATGATTTGTTTGTGGTTGACTTTTCGGGGAAAACCACTACAAATTCGATGTGCCTATTCGGAAAGGCCGACAAGGGTTGGTTGTGGCATCGCCGCCTAGCCCATGTCAACATGAGAACTTTGCAAAGTCTCCACAAGGGTGGCCACATACTCGGACTAAAAGAAGATGTCTCTTTTGCCAAGGACCGTGTTTGTAGGGCTTGTGTTGAAGGCAAGATGCATGATTCTCCTCACCCTAGCAAGACAATCGTTTCTTCCAAGAGGATCTTGGAGCTTCTCCATGTTGATCTTTTTGGTGCCGTGCCCGAAGCAAGTCTTGGTGGGAAGAAATATTGCTTGGTGATTGTCGATGATTATTCAAGATTCACTTGGGTTTATTTCTTCAAGTTGAAGAGTGAGACCCAACAAACCTTCATCGACTTCTCCACCGAAATGCAACGTCAACACAATGTCCCCATATTGGCTATTAGGAGTGATAATGGCTCCGAGTTCAAGAACTACACCCTCAATGAGTTTCTTAGTGAAGAGGGTATTCGTCATCAATATTCCGCCGCATATACCCCTCAACAAAATGGTGTAGCCGAGAGGAAGAACCGGACTCTTATGGATATGGCTAGGTCCATGCTTGCGGAGTTTAAGACTCCGCTAAGGTTTTGGGCGGAGGCTATATCCACGGCTTGTCACTCATCCAACCGGCTCTACTTCCGCAAAGGTTTGAACAAGACTCCTTATGAAATCCTCACCGGCAACAAGCCTAACATCTCCTACTTCCGCGTCTTCGGTTGTAAGTGTTTCTATTTGATTAAAGGTTGTCGCCTCACTAAATTCGAATCTAAATCTCTAGAGGGTATATTTGTTGGTTACGGTGGCGAATCCCACACTTATAGAATCTATGATAAAGCTTCACGGCGCATCATAGAATCTTGTAGTGTGGTGTTCGATGAGAATGACGGCTCCCAAGTGGCGCAATTTCATGTTTCCGATGTAGATGATGAAATTCCTCAAGAAGCCATAAGAAGAATGGGTGTGGGATTCTTCCGCCCCATTGAGGAACCCCTTGTGGTGGATCGAGAAGGACAATGCTCTACTCAAGTGGAGCCTTCATCTACACAAGAAACCGTTGCCCATGAAGAGCAAGTTGCACCAATCCAAGAACAAGTTGAAGACCCTCAACCCGTTGATCATGTTGCTATGCAAGATTCAAACTCTCCATCTCATGACGCTAGCCAAGATCAAGACCTTGCTCAACCATCTTCTTCAAATGTTGAAGCCGAGCCCATTGATGATCAAGGTCAACCTTCCGGTCAAGACGGGGACTCAAATGATCAAGATGATCAAGTGATACCTCCAAGGTGCAATGAGGATATCGAAGCCCGTCGTCAAGCTCGAGTTGCAAGAACCATGGAACTTCGTGAACATTTCCTTGATAAGGTTATTGGTGATGTGAGAGGCAAGGTGTCCACCCGGAGGCAATTGGCAAATTTTAGTGATCATCAAGCTCATATTGCCATGTTTGAACCAAAGAAGGTTGCCGAAGCTCTTGAAGATCCGGATTGGTTGCTAGCAATGCATGAAGAACTCAACAATTTCGAGCGCAACAAAGTTTGGAAGTTAGTTGAGAAGCCAAAGGAGTGCCGCAATGTTATAGGCACAAAGTGGATTTTCAAGAACAAGCAAGATGAGCATGGCATGGTGGTGAGGAACAAGGCTCGTTTGGTGGCTCAAGGGTACTCTCAAGTTGAAGGCATTGATTTTGGAGAGACCTATGCTCCCGTGGCTCGCCTTGAGTCCATCCGTATCCTCCTTGCTTATGCTTCTTGCTATAACTTCAAATTGCAACAAATGGATGTTAAAAGTGCTTTTCTTAATGGTCCTTTAAAAGAGTTGGTATTCGTTAAGCAACCCCCGGGATTTGAGGACCCCAACTTCCCTAACCATGTCTACAAGCTCGATAAGGCGCTCTATGGACTTAAACAAGCACCACGTGCGTGGTATGAGCACCTTAGAGAGTTATTGTTAGACCGTGGGTTTGAAGTTGGGCAAATCGATCCCACTCTTTTTACTAAGAAGGTTAAAGGGGAGCTTTTCGTATGCCAACTATATGTTGATGATATTATCTTTGGCTCATCTAACAAAGCTTTTAATGATGAATTTGCAAAGCTTATGACCGATAGGTTTGAGATGTCTATGATGGGCGAGTTGAAGTTCTTTCTTGGATTTGAGATCAAGCAATTGAGAGGAGGGACTTTTATTAGCCAAGCAAAGTATATCCAAGACATGCTCAAGAGGTTCAATATGGTGGATGCTAAGGAGAAGAAGACTCCTATGGATACCAAGTGCCATCTACAACTTAACCCAAAGGGTATAGATGTGGATCAAAAGCTCTACCGCTCCATGATAGGTTCGTTGCTTTACCTTTGTGCATCTAGACCCGATATTGTGTTGAGTGTAGGTGTGTGTGCAAGGTATCAAGCGGCTCCTAAAGAAAGCCACATGTTGGCGGTCAAGAGAATCCTACGATATTTAATTCATACCCCAAGGTTTGGTTTGTGGTATCCAAGGGATTCATCTTTCACTCTTCGGGGTTTCACGGATTCGGATTGGGCCGGTGATCAAGATGATAGGAAATCAACTTCCGGGGCTTGCCAATTTCTTGGTGGGTCTTTGGTGAGTTGGTCTTCTAAGAAGCAAAATTGCATTTCCCTCTCCACCGCCGAAGCCGAGTATGTTGCCGCCGCAAGTGCATGCACTCAATTGTTATGGATGAGGCAAACTTTGAAGGAGTACGGTGTCACTTGTGACAAAGTGCCTCTTTTGTGTGACAATGAGAGTGCCATCAAGATTGCTTACAACCCGGTGCAACACTCAAGAACCAAGCACATTGAGATTCGTCATCATTTCATTCGAGATCATGTTGCCCGTGGAGACATTGAGCTTGCTTATGTGCCAACCAAGGACCAACTTGCCGATATATTCACGAAGCCACTTGATGAAGCAAGATTCACTTATTTGAGGAATGAACTAAATATCGTGGATTCGAGGAGCTTGACTTGACCATCTTGCATACACACCTATAGTTTCAACTTCTATCTTGGTTTAGGTGTAGGCATGGACATAGGGGGAGTGTTGTCCTAACTATTGGGCTCTCCCTCCCCCCATTATGCCTAGATTAATGCATTCATTGTTCTACTCTATATTCAATTCATGAATTGTGAGCTTAAATGATGAGTTGTGAGTGAGAACCCAAGATACATCTTCGCGGTGTCTCACTCCTTTATACTCATATATGGTGGCTTCGGCCACCGACCTCCTCATGTGAGGAGTTGGATCTTAGTTGGTGTTCATTTGAAATTTCTAGACCTATAAGTGTCACTATGTGTGTGCTATGGAAAATCACTCATGCTTGGCCTTTCACCTTTGCATCTTGCAAACATGAGTGTCGTACCATATTAAGACAGGTTGAGATCTTATCCTAAGCCCCAACGTATCCCTGAACCATTGCTTTCAATCACTCGTGTCCAGTTTTTGTGTGTGGCAGTTTTATCTTGGACTTCTCTGGCGGCAGGCCGGAAATTCCGCCCTTAGGGGCCGGAATTTCCGGGGGGCCGGAAGTTCCGCCCCTTGGGCCGGAATTTCCGGTCTAAGTGACCGGGCACCCTTTTAACTGGGCCGCGGGGTGAACTTGCTCCCCACGAGCAGTTCTTCCACCTCCCGCGCGCCCTCTTTCTCTCTCCGCCCGGGAGCCCTTGCCGTTGGACGATCTCCACCGGGCCGCCTCCGTCCCGGATTCCGCCGGTTTTTGGCCGGATTCGCATCTCCTCGTCGAGGGGATTCTTCTCCTCCGCTTGCTTTTCGCCATGGACGCCGGTAACTACCTCTATTTTTGAATCTAGGACGAACTCAAACTTCGTTTAACCTAGTCGATTTAGATGGTATTTGCTAGTTTCCTTCGGTTGAATTGCTCCATTAGGCTAGTTCTATCCTTGCCTAGTAGTGATTTGAAAGTAGTGCGGTTTTTCGCTCAGATTCAACGGAATTTCCGCCCGCTGCACAAGACCGGAACTTCCGGTGTGCAGCGGCCGGAACTTCCGGCCGGCCGGAATTTCCGCCCCTTCTGGGCCGGAATTTCCGGTGTGAACCTGAACCGAAATTATTACTTTCTTCTCACTGCTATGTCCTTTTTTTAGCCGCCGGACACGAGTGCTTATCTATGCTTTCCCGTCTTTCTATTTCTTCTTCCTGCAGGTGGTTCCTCATCTCGTCGTCGCTTCAAGCGTGCGGCCTCTCGCCCTCCTCGCAGCACTCCTCGCCCTGATGACATCGAGTTTGCTTCTGATTCAGACCAGGAGACTTTGGCAGCACGCCGCTCTCAGATTGACAAGCAGCGCAAGAAGAAGAAGGCAGTGCAGGTTGTGATCAGTGATATGAGGAAGTCTGAGTTCATTGAGTGGCGCAAGACGGACTTTTATGCTGAGCCTCGGGATCTGGAGATTGACAATTGTTTCTGGTGCCATGAGCAGGAGATCCTCTTCAAGGAAGTGTATATGGCCATGTCAGAAAAGAAGAGGGTTTGCCCCATGAAGGCTATTGACTTTGATCACCTGATGAAGAAGGAAGATTACTTTGGGACTGCTATCCGCGTTGTGGACTGTTTGGGACTGAGGAATCTGATGGATACCGAGTGCAACTACAATGTCACCATGATCCAGCAGTTTTATGCGACCGTGGTGTTTGACACGGATGTGAATATTGGTATGACTTGGATGTCTGACGCCCATATGCTCACCTCCAACTTCAGGGAGTTTGCTGCCATTCTTGGTTACCCTTTTTCTGCCTCCCATCTCAATGAGGGGTCTCGCATGCACCTCATTGGGTGCGCTTATGACAAGAATCAGCTGAAGGACCTTTATAGTGATGAGAGCAAGGTTGGGAGCACCACTGGACTTCTTCCTCTCTATGACATTCTCTTGCGCATGTTCCGGGAGTCCATTGCTCCAAGTGCAGGTAACAACGATGCTATTCGTGGAGGGCTTGTGAATCTTCTTCACTTTGCTCATGAGACAGCTACTCAGGGTACCCTTCGCCCCAATGCGAACCCTGTGGATGTTATGGACTATATCTTCAATGAGATGTATGACTCTGTGATCAACAAGAAGGTGCCTCCTTATGCACCTTATGTGATGAAGCTCATCAAGGCCAAGTATCCGTTTTCTGATGATGTTGTGGATCCCGATGTGGAGCTTACCTGTGAGACTCATGGAAGGGTCAAGATGAACCGGAAGTCTGCTCATCTCACTCGTGGTGCCTCTTCAGCCCGTCGTGCTCCCCCCGCGCCTCGTGTTCCTCCTAGTGCTCCTGAGAGCTCATCTTCTGCGGGTGGGGCTCGCCCTAGGCGCTCTTGGATCAAGCGTGCTCTCGAGAAGATTTTGTGCATGGAGGTGGGTATTCACAAGGAGAATTATCATGGCTACGCCGAGCGCCGTTTGATTTTGCAGAATCAGCATCAGATCATGGCTCATCTTCAGATGCCTCCACCACCACCTGAGCAGCAGGTTCAGCCCCTTGTTCGCTACAAGAACTGGAACAACAAGTATGTGGACTGGACTGTTGATGTGTCTGAGGATGATGACAGTGAGGAGGAGGAGGAGGGGTCCGAGGCCACGGCTTCGGAGTGACTTTTCTGGGACGTTTGTAGCATCGCTCTTTTCCCTTTTTGGTATCTTGATGCCAAAGGGGGAGAAGTAGTTCTTAGGCTTTCGGGCATTTGCATGGGTTGGGCACAAGCTTCTCTTCGTCTTATTTGCCTCTTCTAAGCTTGTGCCTATGTATCTTTCTTTTTCATAATGGAACTTTGTGATGTGTGGTGTAAGACATGCAAACCGTTGTGATCTACTTCATGTTATATCTATTATTGTGTCATATATGCTCCTATCTAGGGGGAGCTCCCGTCGAGGGGGAGCCCCATTTATTCTTGTGTGTGTGTTGTCATCAATCACCAAAAAGGGGGAGATTGAAAGAACATCTCTTAGTTTTGGTGATTTAATGACAACACATATTTTGGGCTAATCATATTTGGTTAAGTGTGTTGACAGGTTTTTTAGGTGGTTAGACCCTGTTGGTGAAAAGATCGAAGTTATGATCCTCGTCGAAGAAGAAGGTTAAGGTTTCTGTTGTTTCAGGACCGGAAGTTCCGGCCCTCTGGGCGGAAGTTCCGGCCCCAGAGCGAAATCGACTAAGTCATTTTGGGATCCCTCTCTGGAGGGGTCCCGGAACTTCTCCCCGGAAGTTCCCCCGGAAATTTCCGGAGGGGCGGAAATTCCGGCCCCCAGGCCGGAAGTTCCGGCCCGTGGAAATTTCGGGTGGAAAAACGACTAAGTCATATTTGGGATCCCTCTCTGGAGGGGTCCCGAAACTTCCCTCCGGAAGTTCCCCCGGAAATTTCCGGTGGGGCGGAAATTCCGGCCTCCAGGCCGGAAGTTCCGGCCCGTGGAAATTTCGGGCGGAAATATGGCTAAGTCATTTTGGGATCCCTCTCGGGAGGGGTCCCGGAACTTCAATCCGGAGGTTCCCCCCGGAAAATTTCCGTAGGGGCGGAAATTCCGGCCTGCTGGCCGGAAGTTCCGGCCCCCTGGAAATTTCCGTGGGATTTCGACTAAGTCTTTTCGGGGAACCCTCTCTGGAGGGGTCCCGGAGGTTGTGGGCGGAAGTTCTCTCCGGAGATTTCCGGCCCACCGGAAATTCCGGTCTACCGACCGGAAGTTCCGGCCCTTGGCCGGAACTTCCGGCCCTTTAACCCGGAATTTCCGGCCTCCCGACTCCTGTAACGGCTAGAAATCCTGGAGGGGTATAAATACCCCTCCACCTACCTCCAGCCCTCTTAGCTCTTGCACCCTCTCTCTTCATTAAAAGCAAAAGCTCATAATTGCAAGATCTCTCAACTCCTCCAACCAAAAGCTTTGATTCTTGGAGGATTGAAGGAGGAGGACCCGATCTACATCTTCACCAAGCCGTTTTTCATTTCCCCCTCATTCACTTGAGGGATTTCTCTTCTAGGGTTAGCTTTGTGTTACCCTAGATTCTTGTGCTCACTTGTTGTTGTAATTGTAACAGAGTGTTGATTTGGGAGCCCCCAATTAAGTTGTGGGTGTGTGCCCCAAGAACGTTGTAAGGGCTCCGGATTCCGCCTTGAAGGTCTCCGATAGTGGAAGGTGAACTAGGCCTTTGTGGCGAGGTTCATCGGAGAATAGGGTGAGGCCTTTGTGGCGTTGAGTAGGCCTTCGTGGCGATCTCACACCCCTCCAACGAGACGTACTCCCTTAACAAGGAGGAACTCGGGAATACATCCTTGTCTCCGCGTGCTTCCATTTCGGTTATCTCTTTCCTCCCTTATCTCCCTATTGTGTTTGTTGCTTAGTTGTTCTTGTCCTTGTCATATAGATAAATTCACCGTAGTTGCATATCTAGAGAATTTATCTTTTATGTCAAGCCTAAATTGAAAAAGAAATAAAAATTGGGTAGCACCTATTCACCCCCCCCCCCCCCCCCCCTCTAGGTGCTCATACGATCCCCTTTCAGTACACGCGATAGATTATACATGAAAAGTTGATGGATTGTTCAAAAAAAAAAGTGAGCAGTTTGCGTAACACTCTTAGGGTTCGTGTAATTACATCTGCAAGGTTAGCTTGATGGATAGAGCGGCTTTATTGTGCTCGGGCGAGATGGGGTAAGCAACTCTAGCATATACTCACAAATTCGATACTCAAAAGGAATGATTTTTTGAACGTGAGTATTTCAGTAGGAAATGGTGTCCTCACAGAACAGATACTCAAAAAGTGGGTTCTGGAAAATTCTGCCACGTGGGGCTACTCGGTGGGTTTTCTTTTGTTTTCTTTGTATACTCTAATCTTCTTCACAATAGACATAGAAGTGATGCCTATGGAGGCACACCGGCGTTGCGTCAATTAGGAATCAAGGATTCGTGCTTGGAAAGCGTCCATTGGCGCAAGGAATCGAAGATTAATGCAGAAATGGATCCTCCTTGTTGCAAAATCCACTGGTTGCTTGGAGCATGAAATTTTCTTCTCGGCAATGATTTCGTGTGTTTGGGTATACTAGGAAATATTTTTATAGTAAGGGCTATGCGTTTTGACTATTTGTTAGACCTCTTTTTTTGCCCCTCCCCAACCCGAAAAGTGATCAAATAATTAGCTGCTCTAAGTAGGAGGTCACGCGGTGGTGAGCCCGTGTTGCAATGGATATGATAATTTTCGCAAGAAATCTAGCTCCTAATCTATTTAAAAAAAATCCATATCCAATATGGAAAATCACGATGGATAATCCGATTCGGGAGTGGCGCCTATATACATGTATTGGATACGGTATCACAAATAGCATGCGAATATAGGTTACTCGAAAATTAACTAGGACTATCTTAATGTTTTAGAACATATTTATTAGATTTTAGGGTCAATTTATTTGTATATGTAAATATTTATCCAACTATCTTTGTTTCCCGTCTGAATCCACCTCATTTCTGATTAAAAAATCCGTGGTCGTATTCAAATCCGCAACCGGTCTTATCCACTCGCTTTGAATCCGAAGAGAATGTGGTAAAGGATATGGTACAATCAAAAACCGATCCAATCATTTACACATGCAATTAGATGTGTGCGGAAAGAAGTTTCATCGAGGGCCTCTATGGTTTATCAGATTTTAATTTTGTAGGGTCTCAAGTTTTTTTTTCTTTTCACAAAATTAGTGTTGTGAAAATAATAACGGGTCCAATTCACACTATCTATGTCTTTTTTTTTTGTTGCGAAACACAGTACAACACAGACGCTCACAAACTCGCGCATACACTCACCCTTACGAACGCACACACATACACCCTAACTTTATGAGCAAAATACTGAGCCGGCGGGTCAGGTATTGAGATTAACGAAATCACCACGGACGTCTCGTTATCGACGGGAACATCGCCTCCCACTGAAGAATATTCCGCCAAATATGAGAAACACCAGTGTCAAACCTGGGGTTTGAACTCTGGTACCAAAGGTTGGTTCTCCACACTCTCTATGTCTTTGTCTTCATTACTCTAAATTCCCTATGTTCATTTTATATGAACCATCCGATGTCATCAGTGCAAAAGATCTTTTGTTTTGTTATTCCGATCATATGTCTTCATGTTCGTAAGTTTTCTATTATTTGTGGTGAGGCTCCCGGACTAAGTGCAGAAGGAAGCGCAGAGGGAACTATGATAAACGAACAAGCTGTGGTGAGTCGTCATGCAATCCGTGGCGAAGCCCGAATTTTTTTTGGAGAGTCTAACGAAATTAATTTCATGGTTATACTCTGCTTTCATTTACGTGACACTTACATGTCTACATACTACTACATGGTAAACTAAGCTTAAACAAATCAACCAAGCACTTAACACTGAATCAAGTAGGTGCCAAGTATTACCTTCGATCCATAATAAGTATCGCAGTTTTGAACTAATTCCAAATTCCCAAGTCAAAACTGTGACACTTATTTTGAGTCGGAGGGGGTAGTATCTAAAAAAAAATCTTCTATGGCCCACCGTGACCCTTAAAAGAAGCTCGGTCCAGACAGTATTATTGAGCAGCACTGAAAGTGATCTAGAGTTTGGTATTCAATCCAAGTGCGAATTGCGCATTTCACTAATGCGGGTGGTGATCGAATGCCGGCCAATGGAGCAGCAGGATTTGTCTACGAGGGTCGGAGCAGCTTGGCAACAGAGGTAGCAGTCAGCTAGGTGCCGTTGTTTCAGGTAGACATAAGTGATCAGTAAAATCCTTGTGATGACAGCAAGTGTGGCAGTGCAGTTAGTTCTCTTTGAATGGAGGAGCCAGAGAGTGAATTCATTCTCAGCGCAGACCCACAGAAAAGAGTGGCACCACAGGAGAATCGGGTCCCCGGCCAGCGTTTGACTAGAGAAAGCACTGCGCCCAAATCTGGAATTGACAAGGGGAAAAGAGGAATAAAGCAAGATCCCGGCTAGGAAAGGGCAGCAGAACCAACTTTACCCCCAACAAAGGAGCACCGGAAGTGGAAGAGAGTGACTGGTTCACAGTCCAAATCTTAGCCTAATCGTCTCAGCGAACCATTATCGACAGAAATCTTTGCCCCCTCATATCATTTTGTTTTGCTACAGTACTGAACAGAAACATCAACCATAAGGACCGCTCACGCAGAACTAAAAACGACACCTGATACACGGTAGTGGATGCTACACAACATGCGTCAGTATAACCAAGCCCCTAAGGGCCTCTTTGATTTGTATAGGATAGCAAAAGCGTAGGAATAGGAAAATCGTAGGATTCCAATGTCATGCACATTTCATTTCCACAGGATTTTGCATGCACCAAACTTTGTTTGATTCCATCAAAGGAATTGTAAAAAGAGGTTGGAGTGGATGCTAGAATTCCTATGGGAAGTAGTACAAATGATTCCTTAGGAAAAATTTCAATAGGATCCAATCCTACAAATCAAATGACTAAGATAGGAAAATTTCCTATAGGATTTAATCCTCCACAAGTCCTATGCAATTCCTTTGAATCAAAGGAGCCCTAAATAGACAACGCACTGAACTGAAACAGACAACAGTAGGAGATACTGAAAATGCAAAGTTTAGCAGAAAATGGAATCCATTAGGAACTGAAGAAGATCACAAGCGTTCTTATTGCAGGAGCACACCTAGCGTCTTTCAGCATTGTGTGTTACAGCGAAGCATAACTATGACATCGAAAGAGAAGATTTCATTTAATGGTACAAAGAAGTTTTTGGTGTTTATGGCCTTTGTTGGATAAGCCAAGGTGGCTGCCACTAGAATACTAGTACACCTAAACGTAGCAATCAGTTTTCTTAAAAAAAAACATAGCAATCAGTCATTGTGACACTAAACAAAACTAGTAATAAATCTTTTGTAAGACGTTGCAACATCAAGTGTAGAGAGGTACTACTACTAAGAAAAGGTGACCAAGTACTAGAACTGCTTATGCTTGGAGAATACTGGCAGGCACTAGTCACCAACCAAAAGTTCTTCCTCTGACATAAGCGGCAATAATTTCGAACAACCTAGTGTATAATTAATTGATCGATGAGTTGATACATTGCTTCCAGGTCAGATGACATCACAGAAACCCACATAAACATCTGATGCATTTGAAAGCATAAGCAGTTCCCTATGGTGTGGGATCACCACATGAAGAAACTAACTGAAATAAATTTTGGATAGGACTGGGTTAGATGAACATAAGCCTTGAGAATTTTGGAGATAAACCAAACAACGTTGACAAAAACTGTCCGTCCCTCCTGAATTACAGAGAGCTCCCAATTCACAAACACAGGACACAGGTTCTTATAATTGTTGATGGAACTTACAGTAATATATCAGACACATCCTTCCAATTGCCAAAGATCCAAAATTGCAAGCAGTTGCACAAAAAAACTCAACTCGTTTTCACTCTCGATCTACAACAGGAACCCACTAGAATTTATATCCTAATGTAAACCAATCTACGACTCTGACTGAGGTTGAACAAAAGGCCAGAGGCACATCACCTCGCCGGATTCAGTCGAGCCATCCGGTTTGCCGTAGCACGGCGTCGCGCACACGTCGCAGGTCACGGCCCTTGAGGGTGCGGCCGGCGCCCTCGAGCATCGAGAACGGCGCGGCCGGGCCGGCGCCGCCAGCGGACGCGCGCGCGACCATCTCGTGCGGGGGCAGCAGGGCGGCATCCCCGTGGCGGGGCTCGTCGTCGTCGTTGAGCTCGTCCCACCTGTCCATCGCCGTCTTCCGGGGCGGGCGGACGGGCACCTTTACCGGAGCCGACTGGTGGTACTGCGAGGCCGGCGCGCGGCTCTTGGGCCTCGGGTTCGCCGGGATGGCCCACGCGGCGGCTAGAAAAGGGAAGCAGAACCAACTTTCCCCCAGCTAAAGGAGCACCGGAAGTGGAAGAGAGTGACTGGTTCACAGTCCAAATCTTAGCCTAATCGTCTCAGCGAACCATTATCGACAGAAATCTTTGCCCCCTCATATCATTTTGTTTTGCTACAGTACTGAACAGAAACATCAACCATAAGGACCGCTCACGCAGAACTAAAAACGACACCTGATACACGGTAGTGGATGCTACACAACATGCGTCAGTATAACCAAGCGCACTGAACTGAAACAGACAACAGTAGGAGATACTGAAAATGCAAAGTTTAGCAGAAAATGGAATCCATTAGGAACTGAAGAAGATCACAAGCGTTCTTATTGCAGGAGCACACCTAGCGTCTTTCAGCATTGTGTGTTACAGCAAAGCATAACTATGACATCGAAAGAGAAGATTTCATTTAATGGTACAAAGAAGTTTTTGGTGTTTATGGCCTTTGTTGGATAAGCCAAGGTGGCTGCCACTAGAATACTAGTACACCTAAACGTAGCAATCAGTTTTCTTTAAAAAAAAAACATAGCAATCAGTCATTGTGACACTAAACAAAACTAGTAATAAATCTTTTGTAAGACGTTGCAACATCAAGTGTAGAGAGGTACTACTACTAAGAAAACGTAGCAATCAGTTTTCTTTAAAAAAAACATAGCAATCAGTCATTGTGACACTAAACAAAACTAGTACTCCCTCCGTCCCAAAAAGGATGTCACAACTTTTTCCATTGACGGAGTAAGTAATAAATCTTTTGTAAGACGTTGCAACATCAAGTGTAGAGAGGTACTACTACTAAGAAAAGGTGACCAAGTACTAGAACTGCTTATGCTTGGAGAATACTGGCAGGCACTA